>CM033711.1:11346509-11511509 GCA_019671005.1 Hibiscus mutabilis
AAATTGATCTATGTAGGTATTTTAACAGATGATATCTAATGAATTTACGATTTTTTAATTCAGTTCTAATCCTTAAATTCAAAATAGATACGTACGTGTGTAACGATACACACACAAACAACAAAGAAATTAAAACTAATATCCCAGGAAACTAATAAATGTTGGGTGCATTGATAAGGCACGTTGCACTCCCACTAAGAGGACGCGAGTACAACCTTTAGAGATGACATTGTTGGGAGAGACAACCTTACACTCCGAACATAGACAGTAAGATAAGCATACATATTACCAGCAAAAAATAATATCCCAGGAGAGTTTCCAGTAAATTTATGGATTTACTAAAATAAAAATAATGTCCCTTAAATTTATGGATTTTCTCAAATATTGGAATTTAAAAAATTATGACAAATCAAAATATTATCGATAGGATAAAAAAAATAAAGTTTATTTTTTAAGAATTAATTGCATCACACATCCTAAAACTATGACATTCATTTTAAATTAGTCCCTAAACTTTTGAACATTTCAATTTTATCCTTAAACTATAACTTTCATTCTAAATTGATCCTCAAATTTCTGAATATTCTAATTTTATCTCGAAATTATTATTATATGCTAGTCATATATATCCCATGTTAATAAAACCATTACAAAAATTATTAATTTTCATGCAAACATTGATGTAAATTATCTCATAATATGATGTGGTATAAACAATAATTTGAGGATGAAATTGAAATGTTCAAAAGTTAGGGGACTAATTTAAAAATGAGGGTTATAGTTTGGGGATGAATTGGAACATTCAAAACTTCGAGTGCCAATTTAGAATGAGGATCATAATTTGGAGATAAGTGATGCAATTAACTTTTTTTAATTATCAAACTGCTCCTTTCATTGAATTTTTATTTTTTTTTATACAAAGAGGAACGTTTTAAAGATGAAGGGAATCAAATTCAAGCCGTAGAAAAAAAAAACTAAATGAAAGGATAAAGTATTTGAACTATCTCGAGTTACCAGAGGAATAATATGATGAAAGTAATAATGTTTCACCGTACTAAGGAGTAAGGATTCGTATCCCGTACACAAATCAATATTGGTGAATGCCTTTGATCACTTTCACTTATGATCTAGACCCTTTTCTACGAATTTGGGGTCGACCCCACGGTTCACGAGCTCGATGAGATCTCTAGAGGACACGAAATCGGACAGGCTCTCTTGAGGCTCGGTTGCAAGGCTTCCGTTCCGGCCGTCTTCATTGATGGTGAACTTGTTGGTGGAGCCAACGAGATCATGAGTCTTCATCTTAACAGATCTTTAGTCTTGATGGTGTTCTTTGAGTTTAATCCTAACTGCACTAACTTGCATGCCGATGCACTGATATATGAAAATGCAATTATTATTTTTGATCAAAATGCGATTATAATATGTAGCCACATAAAATAAAGAGTATAAATTAACAGTGTGTATCGAGTACTACTTTATATGAGTCCTTTTGGGGAGTTTGTGTATTATCTTTTTGGTAATGTACTAATTATGTTTTTTTTGAGTAAAGATTTTAGGCAATTTAGACATTATTATAAAATACCTCTATTTGCCTGACAAAAATCTTGGTCAAAGTATGTACATGTACCTTTGAAAGAAAAAGAGTGTGAAACATGTAAGAGTGATGCTTCAAATATATGTCTGACTAAGTCTTAGCTCAATTGACTCTTCTGAAAGTTGTGGGCTGAATGCGTTTAAGTGCATTTACCTTTCCGTAACACTTTAAATTCAATCCGACTAATTTAGAAGATCCAAGATATCCCACCGAGTCACCGAAACAACCGACCATAATTTTTAAATCATTGTTTAGCCAAAGCAATTAAAGCACTTCACAATTCAATAACTCAAGGTAAAATCATAAGAATAAAAATAAGTAAAATAGTTATGGAGCTTTATAGTTCAAAATAGGGTATATTAAAATAACGACAATGAAGAGTTACGAACTTGAATAGCTGAAACAAGTAAAATCAATAAATACAAATATTTTACTCTGATATAGCCAAAATGTTGAAATCACACGCGGATGGTGCTCCCTTCGACACAAATATGGGTAGAAAGGAAAAGTATTAACTTGTGGTGCCAAGATTTAGCCACCTATAATCTGCATGCTTTAATACACATAATAGAATTATCCACACAACAACAAAACCATGGGCAAAGCCTGCTGTCACAAAGTGTCAGGAACATACACCCAACTAGCTTATCGTACTCGGTATCACCTAATATTGAGTACCTCCGAATAAGGCTTGATGTCGCATCTGTCACGGTCCGCACATTTGGGTCCGATACAGATGCACAACAAGCAGCCCAGGAGGTTTTTGGCTTGCCTAGAAGACCACCTGACTTGGTCGGATCGCTGGAGACTGAAAGAAAGCCCAAGTACATTGAGCTTGGTAAATTAATGAATGGCATCTTACCAGGGAATATTCCAAGGGATAAGAATATCTCTCAATGTAAACACAAACATAAGGAAATAATTTCATAGTGATAGAATTTCCTTAGATAGTGTAGATTGGGTAGGTGGCTTTCAATCTGAGCCGTTAGTGTGATTTGATCTCGTCCGTTCATTGTATGAGGATTCAACTATAAATAGAGGCCTCCCCACCTCAATTGTAATCATCCATCATTTGAGTAATACACTTGGCATTTACTCTAAAAACACTCTGTAGTGTTCTTCGCGTTTTTTCTTCTGTTCTTGTTGCCTTTCTCTTTTGTCCGTTTCCTCTTAGAACGATATTGTGTTTGTGTGCCTTAGAAGAATTTGATCTTCCGGAGAAGGATTTCAGGCTTACTTAGTCATTTGTCTAAGAACATCGACTAAGACCGCACGTTGGGCTAGGTCGAAACTCTAGCCCCGTGACACATCGCGTCAGAAACGTACATCCAACTAGCTTATCCTACTCGGTATCACACATCGTCAAGTACCTTCGAATGAGGTCTAGTGTCACATAACATCATGAACGTACATTTAATTAGAAACATGCATAGGTGAGGCCTAATATCACATAACTCAAGAATGTACATCCAACAACTTAACTATCTCAATGTTGCAGTTCAATCAACGATTATTTGGATCCCCACAATACACTTAAACACAAAACACAGCAATGCCACACAAGCATCGCATAACTCATAACCGATCTAGGGTCATTACGCATTATAATGCAGTTTATAATCGTTCAAGGTTCTTCTAGTCTTAATACATTATATGAGGGTAAATTAGTCAATTACTATCTTATGAACGTTATTAAGAACATAAGTGTTAATGCAAATCTTATTAGAAGCTTTTTAACCATTAAGCATGGTGAGTATCGTGGGTATAGACACTCATTTATGGGCATTGGTACCAAATCCTTGAGTATCGATACTCCTCCTTAGAATCGATATCAAACATGCAATCAATGTTTCTAAAAATCCAAACAATATAAACACCGACTAATTGATATCGATACCCGATGACAATATCAATAATCCATGAAGGTGGTCTCGATACTCACACTTTAAAAATCTCACTTTTATAGTGTTCATACAGTATCAATAGGGATAGACGCAAAACTTTATGTTAGGGGGCGAACTTATAGAATTCTAGGGGGCGAATTTATAAAATTTTAGGGTGGGAAAAAATAAATTTTCAATACATAGAAAATTTCTAAAAGAACTTCTAAATTATACAAGAATTTCAATCTTTTTGGGGGCTGACCGTCCCCTCTAGGTCCATCCCTGAGTATCGATATTGTATGAACAAGTATCGACAATGGAACCTAGAAATACGTAGTTTAAGCACTAAAATCACATTCTACACATCAATAAACCTAAGTATTAGGACCCTAGTTGATTACTAAAGCTCATGAGTGTGGTTTATAGTTGTTTAACGAAAATTTTAACTTATTGAAGGAAACGATGATCAGATAGTCAGGGATTTTGTTTTATTGGATAAAATGAATTGTTGATCTTCAGATTAGGGAACACGAAGGGGATGAGAATCGTAGCTTGGAATTTCTAAGAATAAGTCATTAGTATGGAGAGGCATTGTGAAAATTTTGGACTAGTGAAGGTTTGAGGAATTGGGTGGAAGATGATGCTTTTTGATGGGTGGAAGGTGATGGATTTCAGTTTTGTTTTGGGAGGAATTGTGGTGTGGTGAGAAGCCTTTGAGTAAACAATTTCTCAACTGTACAGATTTGCTAAGAGTAGAGGAATATGTGTGGTGGATATTGCAGTAAATGAAGGGTTGGGTGATGTGGTATGGAGTGAATCATTTTCGAGAAAGCTTCGATCTAGAGAATTTAATATGGTGGAGGAATTGAGGAACTCGCTGTAGGATGTGAAGTTAATTTCTGAGCTCTTGGACAGATTAATGTGGATTCATGAAAAACAGGCCATTTTTCAGTCAAAATATTGTCTCATTCCCTGCTCAATGCAAAAATTGCAAATCCTGATTTTGATATGGGAAGCTGTGGAGTTTGAAGGTTCCACCAAAGGTCAATTCTTTCCTTTGGATGTTAAAGCTTGATAAGATTCCAACAAAGAAGTTTTTGTGCGTTCGTGGGATGCATTTAGAGGATCAATAGAGTTTATGTTGTTGGTGTGGAGAATTTCAGGAGGATTCCACTCTTCTTTTTGTATACTGCAGTTTCATAAAACGTTTTCTGGATCCTCTTTTTGCTTTGGCTCAATGCAACGCAGGATAAATGGAGTTCATATTTGGATGGTTGGTGGGAAAAGCCATGGAGTGTTTTGTAGAAAGATGCGACTTATGAAAAAAATATGATGTTAATTCGTTCCCACCGAATCCTGGCTGTGTCAAGTTCATAGTCGATGGAGCACACAAGGATGAATCTGCCGGTTGCGGTGGTGCCGTGCCTTGAGAACAGAGGATGGATCCATCATTCTCCGGTCCATCTGATGGTTTTGGGGCTGATTATGCAGAATTAGTTGCAGTCAAAACTGCGCTGGAAGTTTTTTGTGGAAGCTATATGGCCTGAGAAAGCAATGCCTGGTTGTTGAATCAGACTCCAAGGTAGACTTAAATTGGTTGAATAATCTGCTGCTCTGTTCATGGCGCTGGTGGCCGATACTTGTTGACATAGATGATCTGTCTCGTAAGAGAGATAATTCGAAATATGATTTCGTGCCAACGCAAGAAAAAGTGTTAGCAGACAACCTTGTGAGGAAGGGGAGGGAACGACTTTCACTGTTTAAGGCTTGGTGGTAGTTATTATTGTCTTTTTGTCCTCAGTTCTTTAGTGCCCTGTGCTCGTTTTGGTTTTTAAGTCAAAGGCTTTGAGGTAGGAAGAGCTAACATTAAGGGCAGCTATCTCGATTAGCTTCTGGAGATCCTGGACGTGTAGTGAGCCGGGTGAGTATTCGATATTGCTACAGCCGGTAAAGAGGAGATTCGCAAATGCTTGGTGGTCATAGTTTTCCTTTGCGCAATAATGATTCAGGGGGTGTTTATGCCATTTTTGTTTTCCTGGTGCTTCGATGTTTTGATCACGTCGGTATAATTTTGTTTTCTATGATGTGGTGTAGTGGGCATATACAGTTTAGTTGTGGTGACTCATTTCATGTTTTAAAAGGGTGCAGTAGGTATTTTTGGTTTGGGTGGAAGGCGATTTTAGCTTTGTACACCTTGGTTGTTGGGTATTCTTTTTTTCTATCTAAGCTTAAAGAGGTTTTTAACAAGACTCTCAACTAGATTAAACTAGTATAATTATATCAATAAAATTATATTTGTCGAACAAAAAAAACTTCAAAGAAATCATTTTGACAATCCGAACATGTTTTCAATCAAATCAAGATATAAAGAATCATATTTATGAATTTTAGGAGGTAATTCATAATTAAAATTGTATATTACCTTATAGAAAAACATGAAAGGAGACTTATTTGATCAACTACCACTAATCTACTTATTTTCCTTAGCTTGAGATGGATCTCGAACCTCTTTCACTAATCAAACTAGCGCAAAACAGATCGCTGACATGAGTAATAGCTTAAAGAGAGCAGGAGAATGAAAATCTATAATACAATAATAGATTGAAACCATCTTTAGATAGCCCCAATAATAAAAACCCCAAATTAACTTCACACTCTCTTCTAAGAAATATGATGAGCTTTTCTTGAAGCTCTAGAGTTGTTGATTGTAAAACCTACCCTTTTGAATCTCGGATGGTTGCTAAAGTTCAAAAAACTAACTTCTTTAACTCTTTTTTCTTAGGGTTTGAAAGGAAATAAATGAGAGAAAAAGAAAGATGAAAAAGATGAGAGGGCAAAAGGTGATATATTTTGTGTCTCTTTCCTAACGTGAAAACAAACCCAATTTAATGATCCTTTGCACCAAAGTTGTTCTAGTGGATTTTTTTTAACAAGACTCTCCAGAGTTATGGTTATTTTATGATACGTACTACGTTTAGGGATGGCAATGGATCGGATTTGGATTCGACATTATAAAGTCCAAATTCAATCTAATTAATAATCGGATCTAAAAAAATTCAAGTCCAAATCTAAGTCCGATTACATAAATTCAAGTCCGGTCCAATAAAAGATCTAAAATCCAAATTTGAAAGTCCGAATCTAGTTAATTTTTCTCCTTTTTTAAAGTAACATCTCAAACAAATATCTTTAAATAAAAAATAATTTTCATCAAACTTCTCTTACCACCACCAATCACGCAATCCTCATCATTTGCAATTTGAACACATCTCTTTTTCTTTTGCTGATTTATCTCCTAAAAGAGAAGTAGAAGATACAAAAGGAGTAGAAAATTTTTCATCTCGTATTCCTATTAAGATTATAACAATAAAAGCGAATGAATTTATTTTTTCATAAAAAATTTCAATTGAAAATACATTAAAAAGATATAAATATCAAGAGTACATTCAACCAAAAATTTAATGTGAAAAAAATATGTAACGTAGCACTACTTTTAGGATAAGCCATTGATGCTAAACAAAAAAAGTTGATTGCTAGGTATATAAAACTCTCTAAACTATTTAGATGATTTTTTCAAAAAGCATTAATGATTGTTAGATCTCTTATGCCTTTATATAGCCTTTATAATCATAAATCAACTCGATTTCAATATATATATATAATCTCAATTCAACTTAATTAGGATCTCTCTCTATATATATAATCCCAATTCAACTTGATTAGGATTTCAATATAAGAGTTTTAAATGTTTTTATTTGGATTCATATATGAATCAGACTCGGATCGGATATGGATTTGGATCGGATCATGGCAATGTTCATATCCGATCCACCTCCTATTAGGACTCGGACTATTTTTTCGAATTCGAATTCGGACTTTTTTTCGATCGAATTTTTATCAGATTTTTTTCTTCGAATCGAATCGTATTCGGATTATATTGACATCCCTAGCTACGTTAATATCTTCTCATGTTATTTATTTTATGCACATTACAAGTGACAGAACTTGGTGATAGAGTTTGGGGGCTAATTTAAAATTTTAAAAACAATTGGAGGTTTAAATCAAAATTTGAAAAGCTTGGAAGGGTTCATTCAATTTACATTTTTTCAAAAAATTTGGGGTCTAACTATTGGCTTAAGGGATACTTTTTGCCTTTTAGTTCGTACAAAATAATCAATTAGTCACTTTGTGAAAAATAAATTCATTTGGCCCTCAAAATTATGAATTGCATTAATTTAGTTATTTGACTAATGTTGATCGTTAATGTGCCGACATGATCGTTAAAATTGTTGATGTGATAGCCCACATGTGAATGATAACATAACAAAGGGGCAATATTTGATTTCTTTTTGGAATTTCGATGCCAAAATTGATTTTTTTTAGAAAGTTCAAGGACTTCATTATTTTTTTACGAAATATTTAAATAAAGATTGAGATATCAAAATATTTAAATAAAAATACTATTAATATTCTAAAAAATTAATTGAAAATTAAAAGAACTTAAAAAATATCAAAATCTACCGAATGATAAATTAGATAATACTAAAAGTTCAAAATTTAAAAAAATTTATGAAGTGTTAAAAATTTTAAAAATAAAAAATTTATTAAAATTATATCAAAGATTGACATTATAAACAATAAATAATAAAAATAAAATATTTAATATTTTAAAAATATTTATATGATTATGTTTTAGATTTTGTAAGGGTTGTAAGTCTTAACAAGGGATAGTGATGGTAAAGTTAATAAACTTGCTAAGAAAAGTATGTATCGAACACAAACATTATGATAAATTATAACACAAACATGACTTCATACAAACATAAACATGCAAAAGGTAAAACTACTAGGCACACACTTAACCATTTCAACAAGTGATACTTTATGAAATTATCAACAACACAAGCATCCAAGATGTCACTTTATTGGAAGAAGCATGACGTAAAACTCAAATAACAAGTACATTAAAACAAAACAATACATTCATGAACCAAAGTTGTTATAAGCATCGGTGATGTGAAAAGCTATTGCAACATAGTAAAATACAAAGACCCTGAGAAATACCACATATGTTCAGCAAAATGAAACTTTGTAGCATTCAACAACTATACAACGAGAATCCAAGTTGTCACTTCATTAGAAGAAGCATAAGATACCAAAGCCACTCATAGTAGATTATACGTTTGATAAACTCATTTATTAGCTAGTTTATCAGCTTCACTGTTACCTTATAAAATCTAGAACACAATAATATAAATATTTAAATTTATTGTATATTTAACTTTTCTTTCAAGTATTTTTAATATATTTTCAATACTTTTTATTATTAATGATTTTAATTCTTTATAAATATTTTTAAATTTGTTTAGTAATTTATTATTTTATAGTTTTAGACATATTTAGTATTTTACTTTTAGTATTTTTTTACTATTAATTTTTACATGTTGTGTTAATTGTTTTTATATTTTAAATATTTTAATTTCTTAAATTTTATTTTTTGTTTAAACATTACAGAAAAAATTAATTAAGTCCGCGAACTTTTTAAAAAATTAATTTTTCCTTCAAATTCCTAGAAATCAAATGTTGCCACTTTGTCACGTTAACATTGTTAATGACCACGGCAACACATTAATAGTCATTGTTAATCAAAGGGTCAAATTAATTCAATTCGCGAGTTCAAATGTCAAATTAAATGTGCTTTTTCACAGGAGCTAAATTAATGATTTGGTAAGAACTTATGGACAAAAATATCCCTTTAAGTCTTAATTATAGTGAGAGATGACATTTGATAAATTTGAATTTTAAATCCCTGATATTTGCAAATCTATTTTTGATAGTTTAATTTGAAATTGATACATCTATGTGATTGTAACAGCAATAGCATACAGATAAACAATAAAGAAAATAAAAGGTTCCAAATGGATAAATCCAACTCATTAGATGCCTCTACGATAGGAACAGCTCAAAATTAAATCAAACCCTAATATACGGATCAATTCAAGCAGTACCATGAAAATTACGGTAAATCTACGGATTGTTAAGAAAAAAATATCCCTAAAATTGTAAAATTACACCAAATATTATTTCCTTCATAGAATAGTAATTCAAAACGTTCATGTGTTGCTATTAAAAGAATAAACTTGATTTTGATACAGAGAGTTAACATTTTGAAGATGATTGAGAATCAAACCTTGGCAAAAATTCTGGAGTTTATAGAAGGAATAGAATGATGAAGGTTAATAACAATAAAAGTAATACGGTAAATTACGTAAATCGTCACTAAACTTTATTCTCGAACTTATTTTGGTCATTGAAGTCGCAAAATATTTAATTTACTCAATGAAGTTTTAGACGTTGAACGTTTTTTGCTACTGAAGTTTAGTTATTAAATTTTTTTATCACTCCATCGTTCACCGTCGTCATATGCCCACCCTAGGTGGTGGTCATTCAGTACCAAATTTTACTAGTTGTTTCGTCTCGCCCTTTGAGTCCGAACGACCTCCATTTGCACGAACGTGCCCTGAAGCTCATGAGTTAGGCAAAAAAAATTTGTTTTCTCTCTTGTCGATCTCCCTCCTACGCCGCCAGATGGAGCCCGTTTCTCAATATATTGCTTCTCTCATGCCGATGAAGCTTTTCCACCATTCGAATATTGAAGAAGTTCCTTCTTTCACCGGTAAATAAACATCATCAAAAAGTTAACAGAAGAGTGACAAAACATTTAATGTCTAAACTTCAGTAAGTAAATTGAACGTTGTGAAACTTCGATAACTAACATAAGCTTGAGAGTAAAATCTAGTGGTGATTTACGTAATTTACCTATAGTAATATTTCAACCTTCAAAGGACACGTATTCTGTATAGAAAGAAAGATTCGTGATGGTGCTCCTTTTTCCATTGCAATGGTGAAAGTCTTTGATCGCTTTCATCTATGAACTAATCGAACAATTCTAAATTCCCACTCATCTTCCATAAAAAAAAGTACAACTTTTTTTCTAGCCGACCAAACGCCACATTCCCCCCAAAACCCTATATAAACCAGTGTCTGTGAGCATTCAAAGCACCACAAAATCTCAACGAACATCCTCAAGTACTATATTTAGCCTCTCACTCGCAAAACCCTAGCATCTCTTGGTGTTGCATTTCCTTGTTGTCAAATGGAGAGAGTGACAAAGTTGGCATCCGAGAAGCCGGTGGTGATCTTCAGCAAGAGTTCGTGTTGCATGTCCCACACCATCAAAACCCTTTTCTACGACTTTGGGGTCGATCTTGCGGTTAACGAGCTCGATAAGATACCAGGAGGATGTGAAATCGAACAAGCTCTGTTGAGACTCGGTTGCTGTCCTTCCGTTCCGGCCGTCTTCATCGGTGGTGAACTTGTTGGTGGAGCCAATGAGGTCATGAGTCTTCATCTTAACAGATCCTTAGTCCCAATCCTTAAACGAGTTGGTGCCCTTTGGGTTTAACCCTTATCTCCACTAAGTTGAACTAAATAAAATTATGATTTTAATATATATTATATAAATAGTCACATAAATTAAGAGTATGAATTAACAGTAGAATGATTGAGGACTACTTTGTACGAGTCTTCTTAGTGAGTGTGTATATTATCTTTTTGGTAATGTACATGTTTCTCGAGAAAAGTTACGAGCTAAGTTAATATTTGTCTTCTTCTTCCTTTTTTTAAATAACGGACTATAAAACCATCATCAAAATCTTAATTATTTTCGCGAACGGAGTAGGTCCAAGTGGTAAGTAGTTTGGTATTGCTTAAGCAAGTTTCGAGTTCGAGGTTTTGTGTAAGCAGAAAATACTTGTTGTGAGAGTCACCTACCAAAGCCAGTGTGCGATGCGGGTCGATTCAGATTAATCTTGTATGAGTTTAAATTTCGACATTTATCTTAAAAATATAAATATCTATACTTAATAAAAAAATAAGTATTTCAATTTTCAAATAAATATTAAATGGATTTGGGTTGCTAAAATTTTCCACTAAATGGGCCAATATTTGTTGGACGTGGATACCTTTAACTAGGAAAATCCATTTTTGCCTTGTGGCATTTAAACACTAAATGGGCCAAGAATTGTTACAAGCTCAAAACTGGAGAAAGAGAGATGGAAAACATTGGGTTCTACACCATTGGATAGTTGCCATCAACTTGAACATTAAAAATGTCCGTGGTCAAATCGAGCTGAATGATCGTACGAATCCTAATGAACTATGGTCAAGATGAATTTTGTAAATGAGTAACGAAGTGAAACGTTGTCTATGGAAAATTATATGTATATTTGAGTCGAATTTGATTAAGTTATTTTTTATATATAAAGATATTGTGTGAGGCATCATCCAGTGGTTCGGGCCTCCCATGAGGTAGGTTAAGGTGAATGTGGATGCCGCTGTCAAAACTATGGATGGTAGGTGTTACGCATAATAAGTGCTACGCAATTGTACAAGTATACACGTTGCAAGTTATAATATAAAAGATATCGTCTCCACAGGGATTGGTGCCATTTCAAGAATCTAGTCTCTTGCACTGTAAAAAGTAAAAACACAAATAGAAGATTATAGAAGTTTAACTAATAACTAAACTAGAAGGTAATAAAGTAAAAGAATAAATGAGATCAAATGAGAGAGATAGGCCAGGTTATCGTGAGTAGAGGTGTGATAGCCGATTGGATTGTCTTGGTAAAAGAGTGCACGGGCAACTCAGTTGCCTTAGCAACTTGCGCAACGGGGTTGCCTTGGCAACTAATCAATGGTTGCTTGGGAGACTAGTGGGCAACTACTTGGGCGTCTGGGCAGCAACCTTCAAGGTTCGGCAGAGCGTTCTTCAATGGTTTCTTCTTATCCCTAAGTCGAAACTCTAGCTACTTGTGCATGCCTTGATAATACATCCCTGCGTGAATCAAGGGTGAACACCAATCAATCTTGCGCTCCTCTTAGACGTTGAAATCCTTAACTTATTCCTAAGCCGGATTAATCTTCACCATCAATAGATTGAATAAAGATCATATTCATTCGTTTCTTGAATCTAACACTCCCGATATTAGATAAATAAATGAAGTCACGAGATCCTCTCCCAATTCACTCGCAAACAAGAATAAGAACCAAGAATGAATAAACCTTGAATAGAAAAGTGCAAACTCTTATTACCTAAACAAAATCCAATAGTTTCTCACAACCACAAAGCACAATAACCATAGCCAAATAAATTTAGTTCATGGCTAGGTTCCAAAGAAACACAAGATAAATAATCCCCAGCATGAACCTAATTGAACAAGAAAGAAAAAGATGAAGAACGAAGCTTGTCGAAATCTCCTTGCCCTAGATGCTTGTCGAAAATTCTCTCATCTTGCTCTCCCTTCTTGCCCTTTGGAGTTGTCGAAAATCCTCTCTTCTTGCCCTATGAGGTTGTCGAAATTTTCCCCCATCTTGCTTACTTGGAGTTGACGGCTTGGTGATCTATTTATAAGGTTAGGTCAAAGTCCTTTGAGGAGGAAGTTAAGTTGGAATTAATTATCTTTAAAGAATATAATTCTTTATTATAATTATATTCCTTCTAGAACTTCTCCTATCTTCTTGGAATTTAATTCTTCTTTAACCTCTTCATGAAAATCAAACTCCTTTGGGATTTAGCTTTGCTCCACGTCATCTTGGGCTTGTCTAGTCATCAATTTCAACTACCATATCACCTTATTATTTGTCGACAATTACCCTGGCATCTGGCTCGGCGTCTCCTTCATGCATTGCCCTGGCAACTAGCTCGACATCTCCTTCATGCACTGCCCTGACAACTGGTTCTAGCCTTGTTTAGGCAAGTGATTCTGCACACATACAAAAACACACCAAAGCAGCATCTTTTTCTACAAAAAACACCAAGTTATGTAATCAAGCTCAACGGTGGAAAGAAACATGAATTAATGCATGAATGACTAATTATGCAACTAATATGAGCTTAAGTCTAACAATAATATGAGTAAAAAAGGGTAATAAAAATAGTACTTTTGAACACTTATCACACCCCCAAACTCGAACTATTGCTTGTCCTCAAGCAATGTAAACTAACAATTACCTGCCAAGACTTTAATCATCAAAGACATTCTTCAAACTTGAATTTAAACTTCGGAACCGTGGCACAAAGTATGATCACCTTTTAATTTTTCGGATAGCACAAAAATTACCGGGAACAAAACTATAATGCTCTTGACAATGTGTGTGGGTAGTTGTGTACAAGTTGATTTTCAAGATTCTATATGAACAATAGGCTTTTATCAATTTAATTACCGGGGCATTTATTTTTATTTTCACTAGAGCCAATTTCGGACACCTCTAGCAAAGTAAGAAATTTCTCATTTTATTTTAGTCGACTAGAGCCAATTTCGGGCACCTCTAGCGATTCTTTAATGTGCATTTACTACTAGAGCCAGTTTCGGGCACCTCTAGCAAGAAAGTGTATTTACTACTAGAGCCAGTTTCTGGCACCTCTAGCAAGAATTTAACTTTTAATTTTAAATTTACCCAAATTTTAAGCAACCTAAGTTCACTAAGTTTCTTTCAATCAACAAGCCACAACCGTGTAAAAAAAATTCAGCATCATAGTAAAATTCTAAGTTCTTTTCATGTAATCCTAAAATTAAAGGTTCTTTCAATTAAGTGCAGTGGCAAAAATTCATCATTGGTTATTCAACAAGTCTTAAGCAATTAAATCCAATTAAAGGCATGGCAAGTAACATATGCAACCTATATGTGATTGCTAAAGATGAATGCAACTAAACATGAAACTAACTAGAAACCAACACCCCCAAACTCGAGAGAAACATTGTCCTCAATGCATGTAAAAGTGAAACAAAATTTAAAAGAAACTAAATGAAATGAGTTAGTCGGAGAGGTCATCGCCTCGGGTGATAAGTTTCCTTCGTGTTGTTTTCTTGATTCATATTCCGGTCAGTGGTTAAATGCTTGTGGCCGGTATCGCGTGAATAGCATTGCTTTGATTTGATCCATGTTTGGGCATCAGAAGTTGCCGATGCCATTGTTGTTGCCTGGGCAATCTCTGTTGTGGTTGCAGTGGCAAGTAGTCGGCAGTGAATTTTCTTAGCATGGTGGTTGTGAGTCTTATTGTGGAGAAGAAAAGAAAACAAAAAAAACCTGGAAACTAAAGATAATGAAGAAAAATAAAATATCTCCTAAAATTTCCAAAAATAAATAAAGAGAAAAAAATAACCGAAAATAATAGAAAAAATAGTTCAAAAAAAGAAAATATCGAAAGGAGAGCATGCTTAAGTATCTCCTAAGGTGTCAACTTCTTTGTTACGTTCTACATGGGCACCGTTGTAGTGCTTCAATCTTTTTCCATTAACTTTGAATTCATGTTCGTCGGTAATGGACTTGATTATCACGGCACCATGAGAGAATGGTTTGACAACTTTGAATGGTCCTGACCATCTTGATTTTAGTTTTCCCGGGAAAAATTTCAGTCGAGAATTGAATAAGAGAACAGTTGCCCTGGCATGAATTGTCATGACAATAGTTTCTTGTCATGCCATTGCTTTGTTTTCTTCTTGTAGACTCGTGCATTGTTATAGGCGAGTGCACGTAATTCTTCTATCTCGTTGAGGTCCAACAAACGATTTTGTCCGGCACTTTCCCAATCTATATTCACGGTCTTGATTGCCCAATATGCCTTGTGTTCGATTTCCACCGGTAGATGGCATGTTTTGCCATACACAAGTCGGAAGGGGGACATACCTAAGGGTGTTTTGAATGCAGTGCGATATGCCCAAAGTGCGTCATCTAGACTTACTGACCAATCCTTCCTAGAGGGATTTACAACTTTCTCGAGTATACCCTTCAATTCCTGGTTGGAAATTTCTGCTTGCCCATTGGTTTGTGGGTGATATTTCCCGTCCTCTGGAAACGATCAGATTGCTTGTAAAACTCTTGGGCATCTTTGTACAGTGTTGGTCAATACAAACCGGATTGAAAAACTTTGGCCGCGGTACGAGTTCCTCCAAAATGTCCTCCATAGGGTGAAGAATGGCATTATCGGAGTACATTCTGTTGCTTCTCTTCAGGGACACATCGGCGTATAACCTGATCTGCATATTGTTTAAACAAAAGAGGCTCGTCCCAAAAGTAATGCTTAGCATCATGGCGGAACCGCTTCTTCCCTTGGTGAGTAAGGCCATAAGGTAAAATACCACAAACAAGGAAATTAACTAAATCTGTGTACCAGGGTATTACCGAGGCATGTGCTACCGTGGCGACTGCTCTCAAGATTGTCGAGTCGTGTGTGTCTAGAGTTGTCGAGGCATACGCGTCCATGGTTGCCGAGGCGTGCGTATCAGTGGTTACCGAGGCGTGCGCGTCAAGAGTTACTGCGGCGTCGATAGTTACTGAGGCATGCGCATCCATGGTTGTCGAGGCGTGCACGTCTAGAGTTACCGAGGCGTGCGCATCAAGAGCTGCTGCGGCGTCGAGGGTTGCCGAGGCATGTACATCCATGGTTGCCGAGGCGTCAAGGGTTGCCGAGGCGTGCACGTCTATGGTTGTCGAGGCAACTAAAAGTTGTTCATCCAGGAATGCATCGCATATCTCTAAATCCGCGTCCTCCTCCCTATTGTGTTCTAAACGTGATAAGTGATCGACCACTTGATTTTCTGTTCATTTCCTGTGCATTGGCCTAGGACTACTCCTACTGTGAAATCACTTGCATCACACATGAGCTCAAAAGGTAGCGTCCAATCTGGTGGAACGACAATGGGTGCCGAGGTAAGCTTTTCCTTTAGGGTTTCGAATGCTTGGGTGCAAGAATCATCAAAATGGAAGACTTTATCTTGGTGGGGGGTAATCTCTCGATCACGTCCACCTTGGCTTTGTCTACTTCAATTCCCTTGGATGAAATCTTGTGGCCGAGCACTATTCCTTCATCTACCATAAGATGTCACTTCTCTCAATTAAGGACTAAATCGGTTTCTTCACATCTTGCCAACACATTCTCTAAATTGTCGAGGCAACTGTTGAAGTCACTACCAAAAACGGAAAAATCATCCATGAAGATCTTAAGGAAGTCTTCGACCATGTCTGAAAAAAGTGCCATCATGCATCTTCTAATGTTAGTGCATATC
The DNA here is from genome assembly GCA_019671005.1 of Hibiscus mutabilis. Classification (NCBI taxonomy): domain Eukaryota; kingdom Viridiplantae; phylum Streptophyta; class Magnoliopsida; order Malvales; family Malvaceae; genus Hibiscus; species Hibiscus mutabilis. The sequence goes on from CM033711.1 coordinate 11,363,114, forward strand.
TGAGAAAACTTGAGGATGGTCGTTTTCGATACTTCTTATAGTCCATCCGCACCCTCCATCGGGTGAAAATATTGCCCAAAAAGAGTTTGGCCAATGTGCTTGCCACTACTCCCTTTTGCGTTACCATAGTGGAGGTGTCTTTCTTCTTTGTTCGCTTGTAGTCCATGTATACTCTTCACCTTGCTACTATTCCTGAAGGTAAAAATATATTAATAGGAAAAATTATATCCATTCTCAACCCTTCAATTACCTCATTCTTGTCGACTTCTATCATGGTTGGATGTAGCCTTTGTTGTCGTGGCAATTGCTGCTCAAGCCAATTATCGTGGCAATCAATTGCCAAAATTTGCTGTAAGTCAAGGGGATAACCAATTTTCTGAAAAGCTTTACGAATCCAAACATCGTTTTCTTTTGGCCTCTCAAACATCTCTATTAGTAGAGATTTCGATGGCTTCAAATCTACCAACCTCGGTTCCTCAAGACATACCTACAATGGACGAGGTGAGTTTTTAAAGAATTTGAAATGTTCAACCATTACCTGCTCATATTCCATTGGCAAAGTATTATCATCTCGTTGATCTTGTATGTGGTCGTGTAATTGTCGTGGCAATTATAGATGAGAGCAATCTACAGATTCTTGCTTCAGCATCAACATTGTAACCTTCTGGGCATCAGGTTCCTCAGAATTTGTTGTAGTATTGTTGTCCTCAGCTTCACTGAGTGTTGTCGCGGCATTGCTCTGTTCAGGCTCATCAATCATTGTCGAGGCAATTTGTTGTTCAGGCTCATCATGTGTTGGACAGTCTCTCTCATTGGCATCCTCTTGACTTTGAGGTTCTAGCTGTTCCTCACACATTGGAGAGCTTTCTTTGCATTGCTCCTTATCCTCTTGCCTTGGGACGTCAGTATCCCTAGGAATGAATTGTTGGTGCATGTTATCCATAACATATGTGGATCTCCCCAATTGATCTTCTGAATCCCCTAAGGTTGCATCCCACTGAGCTATCCTCGTATCTATAGATTTTGATAGCTCTCGAATCTCTTCAATTGATCCGTCAAGTCTAGCCAAGGAAACTAGTAACGTTTCCTCCAAGGAATTGGAATGCTCTTGAAAAGGACTACATTGCCATGGCATATCTGTTGCTGCGGCAAAATTATTATGGTAAAAAACATTTTGAGCTTTTTGACCATACCATGAAGAATTTTGCTGCCGGCTCCCTCTATGGTCCTCCATGTAGTTATATGCACCAAAAATGTGAGGGCAATTTTCAAACACATGATGTTCTCCACACATAGCACAAGATTTTTCCACGGTATAAGTTCTTTGGGCTTTTCTCGATTGGTATAGGTAATCATCAAAGGGTGCAAGAAACTCTTGATTGGATTGATTCATATCTTCCAACATCATCTCTCGAATAGATCGGCTTTTATTTCCCGACATGTTGATGTCCCTTAACTTGTAGCGCACCTAATTTTTTTTTTGATAAAACAAACAAAAAGAAAAGTTAGTAAAACTAAGAGAAAAAAATGCAATAACAAAAAAAAACTAACACCAATTGCCAATCCCCGGCAAGTGCGCCAAAAACTTGTTGCGCGTAATAAGTTTTACTCAATTGTGCAAGTATACACGTTGCAAGTTATAGTATAAAAGATATCGTCTCCACAGGGATTGGTGCCACTTCAAGAATCTAGTCTCTTGCACTGTAAAAAGTAAAAACACAAATAGAAGATTATAGGAGTTTAACTAATAACTAAACTAGAAGGCAATAAAGTAAAAGAATAAATGAGATCAAATGAGAGAGATAGGCCAGGTTATCGTGAGTAGAGGTGTGATAGCCGATTGGATCGTCTTGGTAAAAGAGTGCACGGGCAACTCAGTTGCCTTGGCAACTTGCACAACGGGGTTGCCTTGGCAACTAATCGATGGTTGCTTGGGCGACTAGTTGGGCAACTACTTGGGTGTCTGGGCAGCAACCTTCAAGGTTCGGCAGAACGTTCTTCAATGGTTTCTTCTTATCCCTAAGTCGAAACTCTAGCTACTTGTACATGCCTTGATTATACATCCCCTGCGTGAATCAAGGGTGAACAACAACCAATCTTGCGCTCCTCTTAGCCGTTGAAATCCTTAACTTATTCCTAAGCCGGATTAATCTTCACCATCAATAGATTGAATAAAGATCATATTCATTCGTTTCTTGAATCTAACTCTCCCGATATTAGATAAATAGATGAAGTCACAAGATCCTCTCCCAATTCACTCGCAAACAAGAATAAGAACCAAGAATGAATAAACCTTGAATAGAAAAGTGCAAACTCTTATTACCTAAACAAAATCCAATAGTTTCTCACAACCACAAAACACAATAACCATAGCCAAATAGATTTAGTTCATGGTTAGGTTCCAAAGAAACACAAGATAAATAATCCCTAGCATGAACCTAATTGAACAAGAAAGAAAAAGATGAAGAATGAAGCTTGTCGAAATCTCATTGCCCTAGATGCTTGTCGAAAATTCTCTCCTCTTGCTCTCCCTTCTTGCCCTTTGGAGTTGTCGAAAATCCTCTCTTCTTGCCCTATGGGGTTGTCGAAATTTTCCCTCCTCTTGCTTACTTGGAGTTGACGGCTTGGTGATCTATTTATAGGGCTAGGTCAAAGTCTTAAGTTGGAATTAAATTATCTTTAAAGAATATAATTCTTTATTATAATTATATTCCTTCTAGAACTTCTCCTATCTTCTTGGAATTTAATTATTCTTTAACCTCTTCAATGCATGTAAAAGTGAAACAAAATTTAAAAGAAACTAAATGAAATGAGTTAGTCGGAGAGGTCATCGCCTCGGGTGATAAGTTTCCTTCGTGTTGTTTTCTTGATTCATATTCCGGTCAGTGGTTAAATGCTTGTGGCCGGTATCGCGTGAATAGCATTGCTTTGATTTGATCCATGTTTGGGCATCGGGTTGCCGATGCCATTGTTGTTGCTGGGCAATCTCTGTTGTGGTTGCAAAGGGCAAGTAGCCTGGGATGAATTTTTCTTAGCATGGTGGTTGTGAGTCTTATTGTGGAGAAGAAAAGAAAACAAAAAAAACCTGGAAACTAAAGATAATGAAGAAAAATAAAATATCTCCTAAAATTTCCAAAAATAAATAAAGAGAAAAAAATAACCGAAAATAATAGAAAAAATAGTTCAAAAAAAGAAAATATCGAAAGGAGAGCATGCTTAAGTATCTCCTAAGGTGTCAACTTCTTTGTTACGTTCTACATGGGCACCGTTGTAGTGCTTCAATCTTTTTCCATTAACTTTGAATTCATGTTCGTCGGTAATGGACTTGATTATCACGGCACCATGAGAGAATGGTTTGACAACTTTGAATGGTCCTGACCATCTTGATTTTAGTTTTCCCGGGAAAAATTTCAGTCGAGAATTGAATAAGAGAACGATTGCCACTGGCATGAATTGTCATGACAATAGTTTCTTGTCATGCCATTGCTTTGTTTTCTTCTTGTAGACTCGTGCATTGTTATAGGCGAGTGCACGTAATTCTTCTATCTCGTTGAGGTCCAACAAACGATTTTGTCCGGCACTTTCCCAATCTATATTCACGGTCTTGATTGCCCAATATGCCTTGTGTTCGATTTCCACCGGTAGATGGCATGTTTTGCCATACACAAGTCGGAAGGGGGCATACCTAAGGGTGTTTTGAATGCAGGTGCGATATGCCCAAAGTGCGTCATCTAGACTTACTGACCAATCCTTCCTAGAGGGATTTACAACTTTCTCGAGTATACCCTTCAATTCCTGGTTGGAAATTTCTGCTTGCCCATTGGTTTGTGGGTGATATTTCCCGTCCTCTGGAAACGATCAGATTGCTTGTAAAACTCTTGGGCATCTTTGTACAGTGTTGGTCAATACAAACCGGATTGAAAAACTTTGGCCGCGGTACGAGTTCCTCCAAAATGTCCTCCATAGGGTGAAGAATGGCATTATCGGAGTACATTCTGTTGCTTCTCTTCAGGGACACATCGGCGTATAACCTGATCTGCATATTGTTTAAACAAAAGAGGCTCGTCCCAAAAGTAATGCTTAGCATCATGGCGGAACCGCTTCTTCCCTTGGTGAGTAAGGCCATAAGGTAAAATACCACAAACAAGGAAATTAACTAAATCTGTGTACCAGGGTATTACCGAGGCATGTGCTACCGTGGCGACTGCTCTCAAGATTGTCGAGTCGTGTGTGTCTAGAGTTGTCGAGGCATACGCGGCCCATGGTTGCCGAGGCGTGCGTATCAGTGGTTACCGAGGCGTGCGCGTCAAGAGTTACTGCGGCGTCGATAGTTACTGAGGCATGCGCATCCATGGTTGTCGAGGCGTGCACGTCTAGAGTTACCGAGGCGTGCGCATCAAGAGCTGCTGCGGCGTCGAGGGTTGCCGAGGCATGTACATCCATGGTTGCCGAGGCGTCAAGGGTTGCCGAGGCGTGCACGTCTATGGTTGTCGAGGCAACTAAAAGTTGTTCATCCAGGAATGCATCGCATATCTCTAAATCCGCGTCCTCCTCCCTATTGTGTTCTAAACGTGATAAGTGATCGACCACTTGATTTTCTGTTCATTTCCTGTGCATTGGCCTAGGACTACTCCTACTGTGAAATCACTTGCATCACACATGAGCTCAAAAGGTAGCGTCCAATCTGGTGGAACGACAATGGGTGCCGAGGTAAGCTTTTCCTTTAGGGTTTCGAATGCTTGGGTGCAAGAATCATCAAAATGGAAGACTTTATCTTGGTGGGGGTAATCTCTCGATCACGTCCACCTTGGCTTTGTCTACTTCAATTCCCTTGGATGAAATCTTGTGGCCGAGCACTATTCCTTCATCTACCATAAGATGTCACTTCTCTCAATTAAGGACTAAATCGGTTTCTTCACATCTTGCCAACACATTCTCTAAATTGTCGAGGCAACTGTTGAAGTCACTACCAAAAACGGAAAAATCATCCATGAAGATCTTAAGGAAGTCTTCGACCATGTCTGAAAAAAGTGCCATCATGCATCTTCTAATGTTAGTGCATATCTGAGAAAACTTGAGGATGGTCGTTTTCGATACTTCTTATAGTCCATCCGCACCCTCCATCGGGTGAAAATATTGCCCAAAAAGAGTTTGGCCAATGTGCTTGCCACTACTCCCTTTTGCGTTACCATAGTGGAGGTGTCTTTCTTCTTTGTTCGCTTGTAGTCCATGTATACTCTTCACCTTGCTACTATTCCTGAAGGTAAAAATATATTAATAGGAAAAATTATATCCATTCTCAACCCTTCAATTACCTCATTCTTGTCGACTTCTATCATGGTTGGATGTAGCCTTTGTTGTCGTGGCAATTGCTGCTCAAGCCAATTATCGTGGCAATCAATTGCCAAAATTTGCTGTAAGTCAAGGGGATAACCAATTTTACGAAAAGCTTTACGAATCCAAACATCGTTTTCTTTTGGCCTCTCAAACATCTCTATTAGTAGAGATTTCGATGGCTTCAAATCTACCAACCTCGGTTCCTCAAGACATACCTACAATGGACGAGGTGAGTTTTTAAAGAATTTGAAATGTTCAACCATTACCTGCTCATATTCCATTGGCAAAGTATTATCATCTCGTTGATCTTGTATGTGGTCGTGTAATTGTCGTGGCAATTATAGATGAGAGCAATCTGATTCTTGCTTCAAAGATCAACATTGTAACCTTCGGGCATCGGGTTCCTCGAATTTGTTGTAGTATTGTTGTCCTCGCCTTCACCGAGTGTTGTCGCGGCATTGCTCTGTTCAGGCTCATCAATCATTGTCGAGGCAATTTGTTGTTCAGGCTCATCATGTGTTGGACAGTCTCTCTCATTGGCATCCTCTTGACTTTGAGGTTCTAGCTGTTCCTCACACATTGGAGAGCTTTCTTTGCATTGCTCCTTATCCTCTTGCCTTGGGACGTCAGTATCCCTAGGAATGAATTGTTGGTGCATGTTATCCATAACATATGTGGATCTCCCCAATTGATCTTCTGAATCCCCTAAGGTTGCATCCCACTGAGCTATCCTCGTATCTATAGATTTTGATAGCTCTCGAATCTCTTCAATTGATCCGTCAAGTCTAGCCAAGGAAACTAGTAACGTTTCCTCCAAGGAATTGGAATGCTCTTGAAAAGGACTACATTGCCATGGCATATCTGTTGCTGCGGCAAAATTATTATGGTAAAAAACATTTTGAGCTTTTTGACCATACCATGAAGAATTTTGCTGCCGGCTCCCTCTATGGTCCTCCATGTAGTTATATGCACCAAAAATGTGAGGGCAATTTTCAAACACATGATGTTCTCCACACATAGCACAAGATTTTTCCACGGTATAAGTTCTTTGGGCTTTTCTCGATTGGTATAGGTAATCATCAAAGGGTGCAAGAAACTCTTGATTGGATTGATTCATATCTTCCAACATCATCTCTCGAATAGATCGGCTTTTATTTCCCGACATGTTGATGTCCCTTAACTTAGAAGCGCACCTAATTTTTTTGATAAAACAAACAAAAAGAAAAGTTAGTAAAACTAAGAGAAAAAAAAAATGCAATAAAAAAAAACTAACACCAATTGCCAATCCCGGCAAGTGCGCCAAAAACTTGTTATTGTAATAAGTTTTACTCAATTGTGCAAGTATACACGTTGCAAGTTATAGTATAAAAGATATCGTCTCCACGGGATTGGTGCCACTTCAAGAATCTAGTCTCTTGCAATTTTAAAAAAGTAAAAACACAAATAGAAGATTATAGGAGTTTAACTAATAACTAAACTAGAAGGCAATAAAGTAAAAGAATAAATGAGATCAAATGAGAGAGATAGGCCAGGTTATCGTGAGTAGAGGTGTGATAGCCGATTGGATCGTCTTGGTAAAAGAGTGCACGGGCAACTCAGTTGCCTTGGCAACTTGCACAACGGGGTTGCCTTGGCAACTAATCGATGGTTGCTTGGGCGACTAGTTGGGCAACTACTTGGGTGTCTGGGCAGCAACCTTCAAGGTTCGGCAGAACGTTCTTCAATGGTTTCTTCTTATCCCTAAGTCGAAACTCTAGCTACTTGTACATGCCTTGATTATACATCCCTGCGTGAATCAAGGGTGAACAACAACCAATCTTGCGCTCCTCTTAGCCGTTGAAATCCTTAACTTATTCCTAAGCCGGATTAATCTTCACCATCAATAGATTGAATAAAGATCATATTCATTCGTTTCTTGAATCTAACTCTCCCGATATTAGATAAATAGATGAAGTCACAAGATCCTCTCCCAATTCACTCGCAAACAAGAATAAGAACCAAGAATGAATAAACCTTGAATAGAAAAGTGCAAACTCTTATTACCTAAACAAAATCCAATAGTTTCTCACAACCACAAAACACAATAACCATAGCCAAATAGATTTAGTTCATGGTTAGGTTCCAAAGAAACACAAGATAAATAATCCCTAGCATGAACCTAATTGAACAAGAAAGAAAAAGATGAAGAATGAAGCTTGTCGAAATCTCATTGCCCTAGATGCTTGTCGAAAATTCTCTCCTCTTGCTCTCCCTTCTTGCCCTTTGGAGTTGTCGAAAATCCTCTCTTCTTGCCCTATGGGGTTGTCGAAATTTTCCCTCCTCTTGCTTACTTGGAGTTGACGGCTTGGTGATCTATTTATAGGGCTAGGTCAAAGTCTTAAGTTGGAATTAAATTATCTTTAAAGAATATAATTCTTTATTATAATTATATTCCTTCTAGAACTTCTCCTATCTTCTTGGAATTTAATTATTCTTTAACCTCTTCATGGAAATCAAACTCCTTTGGGATTTAGCTTTGCTACACGTCATCTTGGGCTTGTCTAGTCATCAATTTCAACTACCATATCACCTTATTCTTTGTCGACAATTGCCCTAGCAACTAGCTCGGCGTCTCCTTCATGCATTGCCCTGGCAACTAGCTCGGCATCTCCTTCATGCAATGCCCTGGCAACTGGTTCTAGCCTTGTTTAGGCAAGTGATTCTGCACACATACAAAAACACACCAAAGCAGCATCTTTTTCCACAAAAATCACCAAGTTATGTAATCAAGCTCAACGGTGGAAAGAAACATGAATTAATGCATGAATAACTAATTATGCAACTAATATGAGCTTAAGTCTAACAATAATATGAGTAAAAGGGGTAATAAAAATAGTACTTTTGAACACTTATCAGTAGGGATGCAATTGGAGGTCTGTTTCGTGACAATCAGGGTACTTAGTTGTTTAGATTATTTCGTTTTGTTGGCAGATGCCCCGTTCTGATTGTTGAGTTGTGGGCTATACACGATGCTCTTGTGCATGCTGGGTCAATGGGATTTCGTTGTTTTGAGATGAAGTCAGACTGTTTAGAGGCGGTGAAGATCATTAATCATGCGTCTACCGCGCTTGAATGGAGCGCTCTAATATCATCGATTTGGGATCTTTCCAACCGAGAATGGAGGCTTGCGGTACATCACGTCAACCGAGAGTGCAACCGGATTGCGGACAAGTAGGCTTCGTTATGTCGCGCTATGCCTATGGCATCATTGTCGTTTCTCGATCCTCCAGCCTCTCTATAATCTCATATAATCCAAACCTAGGCAAACAATCGACCACCGTGTTATTTTCTATAACCACATGTTGAAACGAGGCCTCCTAACCTCAATCCAAAAAAGTGAAAATGTGATATAGAATTGTAAGAGGAGAATCCAATAAATTCATAAGACTGTATAATTGGGAGATTCAACGATGAGGCTCTTTCATCTCTTTACTGAACAGTTTTGTAGATTCCAATCTTGATGTCGATTGGGTTAGATGGTTTGGATCCAGTGATGGCTTGTACTCAGTCAAGTCTATAGCCTTACTGCTGAACTCTAACAATCCATCTAATTTTGATTGGAAAAGGATGGTATGGCTAGGGATTGTCCCATTAAAAGTTGAAGTTTGTGTGGTTGGTTCTTCATTGTAAAAACTGCACTTGCAAGGAGAGGGGTCACTCTAAACTCAGATTGTTTATGCACTTTTTGTCAAGAGGAACTTGAAACCTATGAAGCACAGGTACGAGGATATAATGACGTTTCAAGTACCCGATACGTCATTGGGACGGGGATTGGTCGGGAACAGCTGGGGTATGCACTGAGAACTTCCTATATTAATGGGGTACGGCTGAAAATGTTTGGGGACAGCGACAATAATTCAGGGGACGTTTTGGGGACGACATGTGATATCCATATACGTCTTCAGGGTTATTTGGGCATTTTACTTAAAAAATTAAAATAATAATAATAATAAAATAATATGTTTAAATTTGATATACAGACTATGTATACAAGCCTGCATATTTTTACTATAAATTAAAATTAAACATAAATCCTACAAAATTAAACCCTAAATACTAAACACTAACCTTAAATTCTAAACCCTACAATCTAAACTCCTAAACTCTAAACCTTAAACTAAATCTCTAACCCTAAAACTAAAAAGTATGTATATTGAAGTTTTTCTCCAAAACAAAACCCCATCTTTATTTGTCAGCGTCTCTTTGAATCATACTTTACCTTCTTGTTCTTGACGAACGGCAATTTATTGGGGAGGGCAAGAGGCTTCGGCCGACAACAACCAAGGAAGTTGGCGTCGGTGAAATCTTTGAAGCTCCGAGTAAGTGTTTCTCCTTTTTCTTCATATTTATTTTCTTTTTCGAAATTTTAAAGTTATTGAAGAGGAGACCAACTCTGCTTTAAGGTTTGAAATTGTCGTGTTGCCCTAGTATTTACTGAAAATTTTTTGGTATTTAAAGTGGCAAGACATCCTTGTCACTAAATCCACAGCTTGAAAATTGAAAAAGATATGTAAGCTCTGGTTGAAAAGAGAAAAGCACATTAAATTATCCTTGACAATGAAAAGGAAGCTAACTATCTTTTGGCCTGACTGACTATAATTATTATTCTAAAACAATGTTTTTGAAATCCACAAAATTTAAACATGAAATAAAATAGAATAAAAGGTATTTTTGTGTTGTCCTTTTTTTTGCATGCCTTTTGTTTTTAACTCCATGATGAGTTGGATAAATGTTGGATATATTTCTCCTTCACACTTGAGATGTAGGAACATTTTTTTATAATTTTTTATTATTTATATTCATGAAGAGTAACATACTGAACTTACATTTTAGAACAATGCAAGATTGATTCATAACAGTGTGTATTTGAATTTTATTTGTATTTGTTAAAACTAACGAATTATAATGTTTATTTTTAAGAGATAAAACCTTTTAGTTTTAGGAGTTAGGGATTTAGTTTAGGGTTTATAGTTTAGGGGTTTAGATTATAGGGTTTAGAATTTTAGGTTAGTGTTTAGAATTTAGAGTTTAAGGTTTAGAGTTTAGGGTTTAAGTTTAATTTATAATGTAAATACACAGCCTGTGTATCAAAATTTTACCCTATTTTTAATCTATCTTGCATGTAATGTTTGACGAGCCGGATTTGGAGAACACTTTGATCTTAGAAGATGTTGACAATGTTTGAGTTGTGTTCTTTAATATTGTTCTAGACTTTGTTGTTTGAGATTTGATGCTTTAGTATTGTAGCGTGTTTATGGATTTTATTTTCTAATTTACTAATGAAGTATGAACTTTTATGAATATTTATATTTTTTTTGCATCTATTTAGATTTTTAAATTTAATTTATATGACGTATCCTTGTTGTACATGTACCCTGTAATTTTGAAAATTGTCGTTTTTCGTCCCTGCCCCCGTTCCCTTATCCGTCCCCTTATCCGTATCAGTGCAACATAGCTTGAAACCGTAGAACATCTCTTCTTCTCTTGTACGATATCGTGGAAACTGTGGATATTTTTTTTGCTTTCTGGAACCTATCTCTTGTGCTTCCACAGGATCCGCTCATGTTTCTACAAGCTTGGCACAACCTTGTGAGGTGTAGTGATAATAGCCATATGTGGGAGCTCATTCCTTTTGCTATAATCTGGTCGATATGGCTGTTCAAAAATGAAATGGTGTTTCGAGGCAAATCATTAGATCAGTTGCAGATGGTGTTTCTCATTAAATCCCGACTTGCATGGTGGTTTGAGGCTAAATGGCCTAATCTCTCTGCTTCGCTGGGTGATATTATGTGCAACCCCTCCTGTGTTGTTAAGAGTGGAGCCGATTCTATTTCCATTTCCAATACTGTTTCCTGGAACCCTCCTCCTGCGGGCTATGCAAAATTTAATGTTGATGGTGCTATGAAAGCGGATGGCAGCTCGAGTGGTATCGGCGGTATTCTACTAGACAATCTTGGCTGTTCCCTGCTGACTTTTTCATTACCCATTGGTCATGGTTCTGGAAAAAATCCTTGTCATTGATTGTTTTCTTAAGTCAAATTGGGCAAACTCTTCCAATCTGATCATTGAGTGTGATTGTAAAGCAGTGGTGGGATGGGCCCTCATCCCCATTGCTGCTCTGGCATCGCTCGCCAATAAGGTCAAGAGTATTGCTTCAAAGATCCTTAGAGGAAAATATGAGTTGCGACTTATTCCTAGAATCTGCAATATAGAGGCCGACTCCCTTGCAAAGGGTGCGTGCTTGTTATGATATTTTCGTGTCTTGGCTTACTACCAGTCGGGTGTATAGGTGTTGATGTCTTTTGTGGTCGGAGTCATTATATGCCCCTTTGTTCTCGTTTCATTGTAATGGCATAGCCTCGATCGGTACACTATTTTTCCTCCAATTAGGTTTTAGAGGGGTCTTTCAACGAGGCTCGAGCTATACTTTGGTTTCGGCTTCGGTTTCAAAAAAAATTAATATGTTGACAATCTGTATTATATGGATTCTTGAATATTTATTTATTAGATTATGTTCTAATTATTAATTTTATCATATTTGAAGCTTCGAGATGTTGTGTTCTTTACCAACACAAATAAAAACCGTAAAATGGGATGCTAGGATCCGTCCTCGCATGCATTATATTTTCTTTTTCTGTGCCTATGAAAGTTGACATTCTTTTGCCAAAGCCTGGACCTTATCCACTCTTGCTCTCATCTTATGACCCATACATACATACATACATAAATACATACATAATCAAATGGGTCATGTTAAATGCATTACGAAGTACTCATTTCTCATATGTATTGTGTTCTATTTTGTATTGATTTTTAATTAAAATCCGCTAGTTTTATAAACGATGATATATCTAAAATTATAATGAAAGTTTACATTTGTAACGATGTTTTTGACTGTTCGAAGTTTGAGGTTTCTCACTTTTATTGAAAACATTATTTGAAGGGGGAGATTTCTTTAAAAATGCGCTTTTGAAATAAAACTAGAGTCGCCACCAGTCACTTGGATTAGGTAGACCGGACATTGAAAGACAAAACCAGAGATTCGAATGGATTCGGGAGCCGGTTACTAGTGGGGAAGGTTTCGCAACCCCACTACGCCCGGAAATCGTTACCTAATTATTTACCACCTTGTTAATATTGGATTTTGCGAATTAAGATGACGAATTAAACCGAAATTTGGTTATAGCAGTGAGTATATTTTAAGGGCCCTAATATTCGAGAAGGAACGTCCGAACCACCACCACTACGATTGATACTGGCCTCGTTCCTTCCCGAATAAAAGAACACCGCATAACAATTCATATTCCGGTATGCAAGAAATTAATAACAATTTAAATAAGCATGCATGGCAATATGATAAACATTAAGGTAATGTCAGTTTATTCTAAGATTAGATTCTTTAGAGCCTTAATTCCTTAAGGCCCACCTAAGCTAAGCCCAAACTATTCTACTTAACCAAACTAAGCCCAAAAAGACTAACTAGGCCCCAAACAAATCAAACTAGTCAAAATAGGCCCAAAACATATTTACAAATATATTACAAAAATATGATGTAAAATTATATTATAAACTTTAAAAACTAAAAATATTATAACCCTTATGAAATTATATATATATATATTATATACTTTCAAAAACTATATATTATATTAAAAGAAAACTATATATATATTATAATCTTTATAAAATTTATATAAAAAACTTGCATTTAAAGAAAATCATGTTTGTAAAAATATAAATATTTTTTAAAACCATATATTATATACTAAAAGTATATTATATATATTTAGAAAACTATACATTAAAGAACTTTATATGACATATACTATATATAAAAAGGAACTTGTATTATATAAAAACATATATCATATTTTATAAAAAAACTACAAGTGGTATATTTTATAAATATATATATATATATATACTAAGACCATATATTATACTAGAAGAACATATATCGTATACTTTGTTACATATTATATAAAAATTACATATTCTATTGTGTAAAAAAATTATATATTAGGTAGTGCATTAAAACAATATACATATTGTGTAAAATCATACATTATTTGTTTAATATAGCAAGAAAAAAAATAAAATATATATACTCATCAGACCACAAATTAAATATAAAAATGTACAAATAAAACTATGTATACATTATGCTACATAATATACTTATACTATAGCAATATTAAACCTCATGGGCAACCAAACTGGGCTAAAACACAAAAAGGATAAGAAAATACCAAAGCCCACCGATTTTGGGCTCACTAAACCGGGTCTGGGTTGGGGTGGTCGGGTTACGAGCCGGGGTACCGGGCGAGGATCTGGTGTGAACTGGTTTAGCCGGTTTTAACCAAATAAACGGAATAAATCCTTTTTTTCTTCAATCTTTACTTCTTCTCCTTCCCAAACATTTTTCTCTGAAATGAACCCTAGCTGTCGGAGCTTTAACCGCCGCTCACCGTCGCTCCAGTGGTTCTTCCAGCCATGCAAGAACATCGACAGAATCGCCTCGGCTTCCTCTTTGTTTCTACCGGCTTAGACTCTCAGAAATAAACCTGTAAGCCTTTGAAACGAGGCTCGGTTCGGGAGTGTGCTCTTCCCCAGATCCTCCAAGTTCGCCGTTGGATCGAGCCGAAATCCAACTATTTTGCTCATCGTTTCGTAGGCTTTCCGTCCACTGTTGGGATTCGACGTTGGAGTCGCTGGCCGCCGTGACCCGGTGAAAACCGAAGATAATATTTACTTTCCTTTCTCTTTTTTTACGTTTGAACCGAAAAGTAAAATAACACCTAAAAATTCCTCAGAAATTTCTGCTCTTTTTCATATTGATTAGAATCTGTCCTCCATTACATTTGGTTTCACTCGGCTTTATAGCCAGCAATTATAGTGAATTTGAATTACATGAAAATTCAGGGATAAAATCTCATTGGTTGCTGCTTTGTCCTCCTTTGTTTGCTCCTCTGTAATTGCTTGCATTTGAAATTGTTTGTTGCTTCAAGCATGCATTTTGCCATTTCCAGCTTTCTGAACTTTCTGTTCCTTGCTTGCATGACGTCGTTTTGCCTGAATAGGCGAGATTGAGACGGAAGAGAGATACGGCCGACGCGGAAGGTAGATTGGCGCGTGTGGAGGAGCTGGACAGGCGCGCGTGAGCTACACGCACGCGTGGGGAATATCGAAAGCCGCGCGTGTGGGATCTGAGAAGATAGCGCGTGAGCTTCACTCGTGCGTGGGGAAGCTGGTCGGTCACCCTTGGTTCGATCTGGACTGTTGGAACGGTCAGATCTTGGCTGCTACAAAAAAAGAGGGGCATAAGATTAGGGTTTTTGTTTATCAAATGGGCCTTGTTGGGCCTATGTAATATGTGATAATTTTTTGGGGTTATGTATATATAAATGGACTCAAACTTAATAGACTTGAGCTTTATTTATATCTGATATATTTTTATATATAGGCTGAAAGAATTGGAATATAGATGGGCTTTTATTTATGTTGCTTGTTTTGGGTTTTCATTAGTATTTTAATAATAACAATAATAATAATGATAAAGGACGATAACACATATATAGAAATAATGATAACAATAAATATGGTAGGATACAATATACGGGGTGATAATAATATATGGTAATATATAATATAAATGATATTAATGATAATAATAACCAAACATAATAATAATTAACTACAAGATAATAAGATAAGACAATGTAATATACTAGTGACATTTAGGTTTTCTTTTCAAATGGATAATAACATAACAATAATACATATATATATATATATATGTTTAATTAAAATAGTATTGGTAGTTAACTAATTTTTTGGGGTTTTAAAGTTTTAATAAAGGATAAAGTAAACAAAGCCCAATATGTATATTTATATAGTAGGAACATATGTGTATATATAAGCCCATTATTATAACAACAAAAGCGAAAAATAAAAAACGGGTCCACCCCGGACAAAATTAGTGATTACAACATTCTAGTAAACAAAACACTTAATTCGGATATATTCCTATAATCATTTAAACAAGAAACTAGTGTTTCAAGATCATAAATGAACCATACAAGGAAAAGGTATAAACACAACCTAAAGACCCGAAACAAAAGATATATACAAACATCACCAAAGATCGACTATTAAAGGTAAAAACATCAATAAACAACATAAAATATATGTTCCAAAAAGGCACGTTGTAACAACGGAGTCGGCACCGGTTCCTTTTATTGTATTAGGCGGACCGAAAACCTAAAAAAACAACCAAAGATTATGAAATCTCGAGGGTTCGGGGGCACGGTTACGTGTGGGGAAGGATTAACACCCCCATCACGCCCGTAGAAAGGTGCAAACTTGATCACTAATATTTTCCTTATAACCCGGAAGAATGCGTGCAAAGATAATCTCTTTTGAAATGATGTTTTATTATTTTTTTAATTTTTATGGGTGGTTTTAATGTTCAAAGTTAATTATTATTTTCAAAAGCATGTGTTTAAAGACAATAATCCTAAAAGACTCTATCTAATTATTTACATTTTACAAAGATGAATTATTTGCTTTTCTAACTATTTCCTAAAGAGTTTCATTTACAATTAAAGAATTATTTACCCCTTTCTTAAAGAATTACCAAGTTAGTTCAAATTTACCATTATTTACAGTTAATAAATTATTTGCCTTTTAAGAAAATTTACCTAAGGGTTTTATTTAATTATCTACAATTAAGGGTAAAAATTATTTAGGTGATACATCATTTAAGGAATCTAAACCTAGGTATTTAATTAAATTTTATTATTGATAATTAAATTTTACAAGAGAAAATATCTAAGCTATTAATTAAGGAAACTAACCTAAAGAGTACATATTTAATTTATTTGATAGTTTGTCTTTAAAAGGCATTAATTATTAAATGATTTACTTACCCTAATTCTTTTACCGAATTAAAATGCATGAAGATGAATTGAAGAACATGGTAAATATGTACGAATCAAATGATGAATTAAAATGCATAAGAATTCAAGAAACTAAAAAGGATTGAGGTAAAGAAATTGCAAACAGTGGGTTGAAACGCGAACTCAATGACGCAGGGTACGGACTGAACGATGCCTCCACTGCTGTCGTCGCTGCTGGTCGTCGGTTACCGCTGCCGCTGTGGTGGCTACACGACGCCGGCCACTGCATGCCAACAGTGTGTTGACATGGCTGCTGCTACTCCGGTGGTGATGCCAGCTCTCCATTTGGGCGATAATGAACTCTCTGCAAGCTTCGATTACTAAGGATCCGTGCCCTTTTTCTTCCTTATTCGGGACCGAATGGCCAAGAAAACAAAGAGAATACAATATAAAAAATTGAGACAATATTTGGGTAGAATACCTCAAAGAAATCACTTGTATTGCTCTTCAGTTTCTGTGTTACAAAGAATGAATCTTGTCTCTATCTGTGTCTTTTCAATGGGTGAATGCTTGACCTTTTTATATCCAATAATTGGGCCTAATGCACATGAATTTTTTTTAATTTTGTATTCTATATATTTTTAGGTTTTTATATCGTATATATATGGGCGAATAAAATAGGTTACTATAGCTGCCCCTTTTTGTTCATTTCGGTGAAACCGGAATATGGCAAAGAACAAAAGACACTGATTTTATCCGGCTGAGCTGCATGTTGAACACCACTTCTTCTAGCTTGAGGTGATGCCACTAGAATCTGACTCTCGTCCCTGTGGACACCAAGCTGGTGAATTGATCCGCTTCTTCAACAAACGATAAAGCGACTTTCGCCCCTGCGGGCACTGAATCATAAAGGGTGATCCTCGCCCCTGCGGGCACTGAACCGATAAGGGTGACTCTCGCCCCTGAAGGCACTGAACCGAAAAATGTGACTCTTACCCCTACAGGCACTAAATCGATAAGGGTAACTCTCGCCCCTGCGGGCACTAAATCGATAAGGGTGACTCTCGCCCCCTACGAGCACTGAATCGAAAAGGGTGACTCTCGCCCTTGCGGGCACTGAATTAATAATGTGATATGCTATTTCGAATTCGTGGAGAATAAATCGAATGACGCTTCTTCAGATGGTGCGAAACACATGCCTCTGCACATCTTTTTTTCATAGAAAACATTTGAATGGATCTTTGCTCAATCCAATAATCTTGTACTTCATATTGGTAGTGTAGTCTTTCAAAGCTTCTTATGAAAGCTTTTGAATTTCTTGTATGGGAATCTTCGTAGCAAAGCTTATTTCCACCTTGAATGTCTTTGAATGATACTTAATGCTTAGGGAATCTCTCTTTCTTGGTACGAGCAATTGCCATAGTCTGGCGTCGTCATTCTATTTCTCTTTCTTGAAACGATGTAGGGTGTCTTACCCCTCATTCTTGAAGTAATATAAAGTTAGAAAATGGCCTCTGTAAAAATTTAACAAGTGCTAGGATTGTGATGAGTTAGTGATCACGTGAGGGTGTTACTCCACTATTCTGGCACTTTACTACTTCATAGTTTCCTGCACAAACACCACTAAAATGTCATACCTTTCCCATCAATAGCATCCAAATATAAATTGTTGAAGCACAAAGTTAAACTCCCAAAATTAATGCAAACTAAACCTAAATGCAACTATATGAGCTTGATTTCATACAACAACTCAAATAAAAGCATAAAATATAGGTTTTCTACAAAGTTATCACATCCATAAACTCAAGCTATGGCTTATCCTCAAGCAATGACTTGAAAAATTAAAGAAAAAAAAAGAAACTATACTATGGCATCAACAATCTAAACATGCTGCATTATTTTTCAATCCTCAAAAAAGTCAAAGATGTATGCAATATAACAAAGCTCAACAGATTCATTCCTAGGATCAATTCCAATATAAGTGCAGTGTGTGTTGTGTTGCATACAACCAATACTTTAATGACCTTAAAGAATTTTTAGAGTTGCTCTCTATTCTTGCCAAGCATTTTCTTTCCTTTTTAGCACATTATTTTACTCCCTTAGTTGTTTAGTTCATTAAAGTGTATCCTTGGGACTTCAGCTTATTACAACTACTCTTTAGGCCTAAAAATGAAGTGGAGCAAACACCCTATCCCCGAGCCCTACGAGCAGAGTCATCTTGTGAAGACTTTCATTCACTCTTATGCTAGTACTACTATTCCTACCATGGAAAGCTAAATGGAGCAAACACAACTCACCTAGTGTACTAAGCTAGCAAAGTATATTAGAGTGTCCCTCAATAGTTTGCCTTTGGCACCGAGTTTACATTTAAATTTAGCTTTTTCATTCTTTTTCTCGATTTTTCTAGGAGTTTCAATTTTTAGCCTTTATGCTAACATTGAGCATTCAATTCATTGTTACCATTTATGCTAAGGCATTAGAGAGTCGACCTAAAATTTCCTAAGGCTTCTTAAGTGTTCGAATGCATGCAACATGTCAAGTATAATTTTCACCAGAATCAACCCTAAGTTCAAATCACTTGAGCTTTTAACACATCTCTATTAATTAAGCACAAGTCACCATCATAGGACATCATCAAAAATTTAAACATCATACTCCAACTGCTAATGCCATAGCAACCTTAAATAATTACAAGACCATATAAAATAAAACTAATTATTAACTATGGAAAAACTAACCCCAAACTTGAGAAAAACATTTCACTCAATGAAACTACATGAAAATAAATGCAAAATAAAGAAGAGAAAAAACTAACATTGAGTTTATTGTAGATGGGATGGTTCATTCCTCCTCGTTGGGCGCTTGAAGCAGGGCACAGGGCTAGGGCATGTGTTGGATGCTCGGTGGTTTTGCTCTAAGAAGAGACATTTGGATCTTCGTTTGAAAGTGTAACGCCTTGGTTTTGGGCCTAGCGGTTTGTAGGCTAATTAGACGGTTCAGGGGACTGGGTTAGAGATTCAAGTCGGATTCGAGATTGAATATTTTTATGTGAGATAAAATATGGAAAATGGTTAAAAAATCGTTATTAAATATATATGTATTATTGGTGAAATCAATTTTGGAAAGTGAGGTTTGGAAATGTGACATTTTGGGTTAGTGACTAAAATGTAAAAGTAAAAAACTGTTTTAGTGACTATTTTGTAAAGAGTCAAAACTTTGAATCTTTAGGGAGCTTTTATCATTTTAATCATCTATTTCTCATAATTAGGCTATTTTAATATATGTTTTAGCTAAATAATAGTTAAGGATGAAAGGGATTTTAATAAAATAGTTTATTTGGTTAAAACATTTTCTTACGTAACTTCTTTTGACTCTCAACTTCTCTCTTTACTTTCTTATCTGCCAAACTACCTTTTCTCTTATAAAATCTCCAGAGAGTTAATCCTTTTCATCCAACTTTGATTTCTAAATGGTTTCTATGGATTTGTACAACAAGTTTTATTTGTTTTCTTGAAGGTTTCAATCCAATGTTGCCAATTAAGGAAAAAGTAAGGGATTCGAGGTAATGTTTGTTTTTCTCATCTAATCAAGGTTCTTTATTGAAATTCTCAAGTTCTTGACTCTTTAAATATGTCTCCTAATGAGGTTTTATAATTTAATTGAAGAATATGATTAAATGAAGGTTTAATTGATGGATTTATGTGATTTTCGAATTGGATCTTTTTTTTCTGGGTTCTTGATCAGATTAATACATGATTTTGATATTTTATAATGTTAATGAGTGGGTTTTAACATTGGAATCCCGAAACTAGGTGAATCTCTAATTTTCTAGGTTGTTAGTGATGAGTTTTTGAGGTGTTATAGGTGTTTAATGGATGCTGGAGGTATAAGGATGATGTTGGGTTGTTTTTGGATGTTAATTGATGATTGGAAGTGTTAGGTTTTGACTGGGTTAAGTTTGGAGGTCAATCGATGTTGTTTTCGGTTGTTTTAGATAGGCGACTGATAACTTTTAGCAAGGCAATGTTGAGAATTGCTTGATGGGATTTTAGATGCATAAAAGTGAATTAATCCTTTGTTATATTGTGGATAAAACAGGGGAGGTGGATCCGATATTGTTAGAAGATGATTTCGATAGCATTGGATGCTTGAGATCGCTTCGGCAAGTTGAGCGAAGCATTATCGGTGAGTGGAACTGGTTTTAAAGATTTTCAAAGGTTTGAAAGCAAGGTTTGGGGGTTTATATTAAGCTTGAAATGCTAATCTAAGCTCGTAAGTAAGTATGGAAGAATTCGCTCTCAGTTTTCGGTTTTCCCATTGTTTTGTATAATCATGCTCATGTTTTAGAAAGGGATTTGTTACCTACTGTTATGCATGTTTTCATGAATTGAGAGATGATTCATGTGATCCCATGAGATTGATTTATGGCTTTTAAATAGATTATGTCATGTTGAGAAAATGCTATGCATTGAGATTTCTTGAAATGGGATGAAGAAAATGGTTTATGTCTATGCATTGGAAAAACAATAAGGTAACATGGTTTTAAAGTGTATATTGGCATGTGGTTGAGATTTAATTCTTGTCGGATATAATTGGTCAACCAATAGGATTAAGTGCATTCTAAATTACAAAATTCGTATGTGAGACAAATTCTTCGGTTACACAATAGGGGTAGTGCTATTGTGAAGTGATAGGGGTAGTGCTATAACATACGGACAATTGGGGTAGTGCCATCCTAGCCGAAGTGAGATTATGGTGAGGGTAGTTTCACCATGAGACTTGATAGGGGTAGTGCCATCGAGGAATCCACATATCCGAACTTGAATAGATAGGGGTAGTGCTATCTAAGGATAGGGGTAGTGCCATTCGGGTCACTTGTTATGCCAATATACGAGATAAACATGTATCATGGTTTTTAAAATAATTTGTATAATGTGATTTATACATGAGATTGTGCTTTAACTATGTTCGGTGATGAGCATGCTTGAGAAGTTTTAAATGAGATTTGCATTAAGGTTAATGCATGAGATTTATGATACATGTTGAAAAGAAGATTTTGTAATTGCTTTGAAAAGAGATTTCAAGCATGAGCAGATTTGAGCATGATGTTTGTGAGATATTTGAGAATTGGTTTAAAATGCATTGTTGTTGGTTTTCAATTGAGCGAACCTCACTAAGATTTATTGTTTACGCTATCTTTTCTTAACAATGCTGAGAAATAACTCGTTGAGGCAGTGGGAAAGGAAGAGGAGATTCCAAGATACACTATTACGCTTAAGTATGGTTTTAAACTAGTCCAATAGTAATAATTGGCAATGGGAGGGTACCTATTTGGTTTGGGAGTGTGTGTTATGAAACTCCCTATTTTGGCACAAGTTTATGTTGCGGATTTGAACTTGTAAATGGCCTTTGAAGTTTGGTTTATGCTTTTAGACTTTTAGTTGATTGATTTTAAGAAACATACCTTTAGATGATGATATCAAGTTTGAATTGGTATGTGAATTGTTACGTATGTCTTTGGAAGCATGTTTCAGGTGTGAATCTTAAATAAGATGAATATTAGAGTATTTAGGGATAATGTGGATATGTTTAATGTGGTTCCAAAGTGTTTCGAGTACGCATTTTTTGCAAATCTGTAGGTAAGTTTCAGAACCTTATGAACAGGTTTCGAAACCTGTTGAAGCTGGTTTCGAGACCAGGGCCAAGGTTTCGAAACCTTGAGGGTAACTTTGGTTACTGGAAAAACAGTTTCGAAACCTTTGCCAAAGGTTTCCAAACCTTCAGTAAGGATTTTACTGCAAAGCTTAGAAATGTTTTGAAACATTATATTTTGATCCCTGATATTTGTCAATGCAATTGTACGAGTTTGGGTCGTTGTTTTGAGTTGAAATTTGGTGAGCAGGCATGTAACCTGACTAATTAAAGATTGGTAAACTCAAAATGGTATAAGTCCCTATAATTTTCCAAAATTACAATTTGGTCCCTAAATTGCAATTGAGTGCAATTGGACGTCGATTTGATGCCCAATTAAGTTGAGTTTTCACCCGCTGCCTAATCACTCACCGTAGGTTATGATATTGCATCTAGATAAGATAAAGAAAAAAATGGACGTAAATATGAGTTATTTCTTCACGGTTTGTTTCGACAAACCTAATGTAGCTCTCTTAGTTCAGTCTTGCGACTAGGCCAGGTCGAGGGGGTTACAGAAAGTGCGAGATGTTTTTACGAACCCATTTGAAAGTGTGAAGGATAAACATATTCCTCCTGCAAGGTGACGCCCCTTCAAATTTCATCGTCGATGAGCTAATCTTCTTTTGAGTGAACGTCTCATACTAAGCCATATCTTTTCCATTTCAGGTTGATCATTCGCATCAATGGTCTACTCTTCCTTTGCCTCAACGAGACCTCTTTCAGGAATCACTTCCTTCTATCTTGGAGTTGTTCATGTTCGCCATGGCCTTAAAGCTTTTGTCTGAATTCAAGCTTTTAATTTCCACTGTATGATGGTCTAATAAGAAATTTGACAAATATATATATATATAAACATGGATTATGAGCAGGGATGTACCAATGGGTGCTCAAGGGGCAGTCGTACCCTAAGGATATGTTTGGTTCACGTAATGTAAAATTATCTCTGGAAATAAGATTTTTGAAATAAAACATTACTTGACATATTACTGAGAATATTATATTACATTGTTTGGTTTATTTGGTAGGAATGTAAAATTAATGTGTTTGGTTGGAGTTATATAAAATTATCTGGAAGTGAAATTTACTAAATTGGTCATGTGTTATATTTTTTTAGCATGTTAAACTTTCAATATTAAATTAAAAACATATGCACAAAAATTAATAGAATTATTTTTTTGTTACACTGTCCAAAATTTACAAAAACTATATATTTATCATATTATTAAACATAAAACCTATAAACATCATAAATATAATATTAATAAAAGTACATTAAATATTAAAATAATATTTAAAATGTAACACCATTTAAATGTTAAATTAATATTGAATAAAAATATTTGATTAATTTACATCACACATTTAATCATCTAATTAAATTCAATTAAAGGATTCATGTGAACAAAATTCATTAATATAGGGGTAATATAGTCCAAATGAGTGAGAATTGCAAATACCTAAGAAATCTAAGGGAATCACATTCTCACCATTTAATGAAAAAATATTACTGTTGGGAATACAATATTACCACTTTGAGGGAATGTTTCTATGATTCCAAAAAAGATCATTCTCCTAGATAATTATCTTTTTCGCGAATCAAACGTCCCATAAGAAATTTCAAACTCTCATATAGTTTTTTTTTTAATTTTTTATATTTTCTATCGATGATATAAGTTTTTAGACCCTTAAATTTTTAATATAACCTCATAATAGTTCACACTCCTAATATAAAATTCTACGTCTGTATCTAATTATGAGATTATTGTAGATATTGATGGTGTATGTTATACAAAGATGTAGTAGATACGCATGAGTGATAAGATGAGAGAAAGAGAGGATAAGGTCTACAAAATGAAAGAGAGAGAGAGAGAGTGGACCAGGATTTGTCAAAAGAATGTCAACTTTTATTTTATTTTATTTTATTTTATTTTATTTTATTTTTATAGGCACAAAAGAGAATAAATATATGAAAGATAAATGGTATGCAAGCGAGGACGGATCGTGGCATCCCTTGATAGGATTTCTGGATTGCTGAAGTACAAAGCATCTCAAAACTTTACATGTTCAACATCAGATGATGATATGAATGGAGAAACAAATACATTCCATAAATAATTCAATTTATACAACACAAATTAACCACATATATAGAACCCGTAGAGTGGTATCAGTAGTAAAGGATAGTATATTTTATACAGGTGACCTGAGTTCGAGTATCATGTGTGTACGGTGTGTATTATTAAAGGGTTAAAAAATTAAACATATACTACCTTATAATCACACCAATATATTAAAAAATACATATATAATATTTTAAATACGATTAAAAATATTAAAATACGATAGGGATTAATATGCGAAATTTTCCGTGCAGGCCATTGTACAAATTGCTACTCTCTTTTCTACATCTCTTTCTGCATATGTAGCTTTATTTATAACTTTTCTATATACAAAAAACACAAGGAATATCTCTCCATCCACAGTCCAAAAGGAGAACAGAAAGAAAAGATTAAAAATTAATATATTCTCCCAAATTTGTTTGACACCTTTCATTTTCTCGACAATATATAAATTAGCACACGTATCTTTTAGAATTCTGCACAACTTTTACATGCTTTGTTCCACAGATTTTTCCTTAAGATTGCTTACGACTCTTTTGACACCTAATTTAAAATTTGATAGGAACGGATGAGGGTTGAGTTTAATTCGAGTTATTTTGAGTTTAGGGTTTGAATTAATTAAGGTCGCGAGGTTCCAACGACATCTATTCTAAATGCCTTGTTAATCTCTTTTAAAATGTAAATTAATAATAAATAAAGTATTGTTTCTTCAAATGGCTGATAAAGATAATTCCTTCATTTCTAAATATTCATAAAAAATAGAATAAATTTAATTTCTCGAATACTCAAGATTTGCAATATTTTATATATTCTAGAACAATCCATCATAATCGTTTAAAGAATTCGAAAGTTTCTTCACTTTATTTTTTGTTGGAATCTTGGTTTGATTTTATTATAATGTAAAAGTAAACGTATTTCATACAACTACATGTATACTTTTTATGATATGTAATTTTCATGTCGAGCTAATGTTCTTCATGCAGGTAACCGTGACCTAAAAAAAGCATATATAGATACCATCTTCCATATATAAAGGAAATGTATCGAAGTAGCGACTCAATTGGAAGGCCAAGAGACATTTTTTTTTGTAGGGTCGTTTGTCTAAATATCTTCAGTTTGTGTACATATGTATAGAGATGAATTATATGCTTTGAACCAAACCACAATGAGAAGGGTTTAAGCATCTTGTCACGTGGCCATTATTCTCTTCCCAAAAAATGTCTCATAAGATGTACAACGTCACCGTTTATATATCTCAAGACCTCCCTTTTCTTTTTTGACGTGGGATTATTGTCTCTGCCCCTTTCTAGGCGTGACATTCTCCCCCACTCAATCTTGTAATGCTCTTGTCACGAGTTAACCGCACTCATGATGGGCCAATTATCATGGTTGGCCACCCTGCCTACCCTACTCATGGACGCTCGACGTGAAATCGGGTAGTCAAAGGGTCGCTATGATACCATTTGTCACGTGGCCATTATTCTCTTCCCAAAAGACATGTCTGATAGGATGTGCAACGCTACCGTTTATATATCCCAAGACCTCCATTTTCCTTTTCAATGTAAGATTATTGTCCCCGACTCTTTCTAGGCGTGACAATATATATATAATCTATTTAATCAAATGTACTCATTAATGTCAACAATCTCTAGAGCAAGTGATTAAAACTCTCAGTCGACACCCTCCCTTCTCCTCTAGGTTGTGAGTTTCGAAACCCATTAGGAGCAAATTCCCAATTCCCCCTCCCCAGGTAGAAATTGTTAAAAAATGTACTCATTAGATAGTTTATTTGCTTCAATAAATGGTTATTAATTTTTGTAATGACCCGTTTACAACCAGACCCGACCCAAAACCCAAACCAAACCCGGTTCAGACCCAAACCTGACCCGGATCCAAACCTATTAACTCGAAAATTACCAAAATACCCTTCAACTTAAAAACCCTAATCCTAAACTACACCGCCGCCACCGTCCTCACTCTCCGATCACCATCTCCGTCAATCCCCCCTAAAACCCCAAATTAAGCCAAATCCAAAATAATTAAACCCACCCTAAATTAAAAGAATAACCTAAAACCTAACCCTATCACCAATCTCTGCCACCACCATACCCTCACCCATGCTTCTGCCACCACCATACCACTCGGCCATACCCTGACACCCCAAGAATCCATCTCTCATATCACTATATCTGCATCAACAAATGATAGAAAGGGGGTTGTTATTTTGGTTTATAAAAAAACTGAAAGCAAATGAAAATAGGGGATTTTCGTGGAGACCTGAAAAAAATCAGAGGGTGAGGGATTCGAAAAAAACAGAAAGAACTTAGGGGATTTTTCGGAGAGAAAAATAGAGAGTTTTAGGGGGTCTCTTGAGTTTTGAAAAATAGGGAACGCGAAGATTTTCATATCAGAAAAATTGTAAGTTTTTGGATGAAATAAAAATTCTAAAGCCAAAAATCTTGTTCTTTTACTCACTTGAAATCAGAGTTTTTTTTTATTAAACTTAGATTTTTTAATTTTCGAATCAAAATTTTAAGATCTTACAAAAGGGGGAAAGAAGGGATTCGAGGTGTACCTGTTACTCTCCCTTGTCGTGTTGCACCGCCGTATGTTCGTTGTGAGGCCGCGAGGCCGGTGAACGGCGTGGAACAGGGAGCGGCTGCTGTTGGTCTAAGGTCGAGAGAAGGAGAGAAAGTGAGGGTTGGGAGAATAGTTTAGGGTTTTAATCCATTCGAAATATAAAAATAAAACCAACCCTTATTTTAACCAACCTTAAATAAAACGGTGCCATTTCGGAACAACCCGACCCGCGGTGATCCGAATCCGGGGAGGATCCGCGAGTTCGGGTAATGGGTAAATTATGCTCTAGGCCCTCGCTCTTTCAACCCGCATTCATTTCTGTCTAGGGTCTATTTACACTTTTGGTCATTCTATCTTTCAGGTGCATCTAATATGGTTTTTTTAACGTTTTTGTGGCCTTTAACTTCAATTTTGTTTCGGTTTAGTCACTGAAATGTAGGCTTTAATTTCCAGCATGATATTTCTATTAGTTTATATTCAAGCCCATATATTTTGCATCTGTTTTAATTTAGTCCATTAATATGCATCATTTATGCCATGTAATTTAATATTGTTGCATTTTAGCCCTTAATTCTCATATTCATGTTATTTTATGCATATTAGTGTAAACCATGCATTATTATTATTTATTAGTTTCGTTTTATTTATGCGATTGCTATTTATGTATTTATGTTAGATTAGTGTTTTATCAGTATTTATTTATATTTTTACCGCAATGTATTTATTTATATTTGCCATGTTTTTAAGTTTACATTTCGGATATAAATTGTCAATGCGGTGCCCTTTTATTCGAACGTAAACGGGGCCAGTATCAGGAGTAGAGATGGTGGTTGGGCATTTACTCTCGGATAAAGGGGCCTTTAAAATTTACTCGCACATATAACCAAATTTTAATTTAATCGTCACTTTAATCCGAAAAGTTTAATATTAATAAAGCGGTAATTATTAAAGTACCAATTTTGGGCGGTGTGGGGGTGCTAATCCTTCCCCATCCGTAACCGACTCCCGAACCCATCCATTTTAAATCTCTGGTTTTTTACGGTGCCCGACCTACCTAAGTGGTCGGTGGCGACTCCATTTTTAAGAAAACACGGTTTTTTATAAAAATCCCACGGAAGATAATATTTTCCAAATATATAAAAAAAACACCTTTTTTAGCGAGAAGGACGTCGCTACAATTTTATTTTATCTTTTTGGTATAACTATCGATATCAGATTTATTGACCAACTAAATCAGATAGAATTTTACATATGTCATTATGGGGCGACCATCCAATCTAATTTTCTCTATTCAGTCAAACGTTAGGGGCATTTTTTTAGCATTATGCCTTTTTTAAGCCAAGACACAGGAGTCTATATTATATATGGTAAGCCACATAATTTGATTTCAATTTCAATACAAAATAAGTGTGGCACAAGAACATGTTTGTGGCACGCTTTATTCTACCTTTTGATATGTTTTCTTTTATCTTTTAGCATATTTTTTTCTTTATCGGTCATTTGACCGTTTTTTCAATTGGTTTGCTATTAGGGTTGGATTTGACGTTGCCACGACTAATCAAGATGTTGCTCTTTTGGTTATCCCATTGATCTCCCTATTTTGCACCCTCGAACTAGATTTAGATACGTGCTCACAATCATTGTTTCTTGTTTGCGATTGATTTGTGATGTGTTGTCAATGTGTGTAGTCACCTATTTTATCCGCTCATGTATATACGATACAAAAGCCCCAAAAAATATATAAAATACAAAACTAAAAAAAATCATCTGCATTAAGCCCCATATGCGAAAACCCTAGTTTTTCTTGTGCAACACTCCTTTTATTCATATCAGACAAATTAGGCAGGAAAATCATGTAAATACTAGGGTTTTATTAGGGTACATTTCATATTTTGTTTAAAATTATAATTAATATTTAATATACCGACGATATATAACATACTATTCACCATCATTTAATTTCAGTGGGATGAATAAAATTATTTCATGGGTCTTAAAAATACGGGTAAACTACATGAATGGCCACCTAACTATAAGTAGATTATATTTTGATCAACATACTTTCAATTTCGTCAATAAGACCATTTAACTATTTAAGTGATATCATTCAAGCTACCTACCGTTAAAACCTAGTGGAAAAAGTGATGTGGCAGTTAACAAAATTTTGTATAATCACATATTTGGTCCCTGTTGACACATAAAGTAACAAATTGATAGAACATGTAATTAACAAAGACCAAATGTGTAAGTATAGAAATTTCTGTTAACTATCACATCACCCCTCCCTTAAGTTTTAATTATTGGCGGAATTGAAAGTATGATGGCCAAAATAGAATCTCCCTCATAGTTA
The DNA here is from genome assembly GCA_019671005.1 of Hibiscus mutabilis. Taxonomy (NCBI): domain Eukaryota; kingdom Viridiplantae; phylum Streptophyta; class Magnoliopsida; order Malvales; family Malvaceae; genus Hibiscus; species Hibiscus mutabilis. The sequence goes on from CM033711.1 coordinate 11,392,129, forward strand.
GGTGATCTTTCATGTAGTTTACCCTAAAAAATATCAAGAGTTTTATCAAGTTCTTTGCAACAAATTTTATAAGTTTTTATTCCCTCATTAATGAGAAATCGCATTGTATAGGTAGACAAAATTTTAGGGTGCAGTTAAATGAATAAATAAATAAATAAAGGGTCAAAATACTGAGTATTCAAGATATTAAAAAATTTATTTTTTAAATGAATATTTAGAAAAGAATAATGGGAGCTGATGAATTATCTTTATCACCCACTGTTCCGACCAATGAGACATAATTCTCTTTGGATGATCTAATCTGATCGTCCAGAGATTTTGTTCCATATAGTTGAAATTTTATTTTATTATTAGTTTATATGAAAGAAAATCTACTTACCATTAAAAATAAAAATACATTTAAAATTAAAAAAATGTATGTATAGAATGGATGACGTTGGGACCTGGTGACCGTAATTAGGGCATCTATGTATGTTTTCTTCACTTTCTATGTACGGCCACTTCGATTGGAATGAATAAAAACTATGTGCTATTCATTCAGTGGGACTCCAAAATCTGTCTAACAAGAAACAGAGAAACAACAAGAAATTAAAAAGGTTCCAATTGGATAAATCCAACTCATTAGAATTAGATGCCCCCATGATAGGAACAACTCCAAATAAAATCTAAAACAAGATATGGTATGCATGCATGCATGTTTTAATATCGGTGATATATTTTTTTATTTATCGATAAGTATAATCTTTATTAAAAAAAAAAACATACAATTAAAATTATTGCGTATCTCTCGTTAAAAATTTTTCTAAACTTGAAATGAAGAAAAAAATAACACTATACAATCCCTCAACAAAACATCTACTCCTTGCTCAATCCAAAATTTCACTTCAATCTCACCCCACGTACCGTGCATTAGACACTCACATTATGTAGAATTTACATCATCACTGAGAACTGCCAACTCAGCACACATGGAGCATATATTGCCCCCGTGTCACAAAAAATTATTAGATGAACCTTGTTCACCACGTCATCTGTAATCCCAATTAATCAGGTTTGTCCATCTCATTTTTCCCCAAAGTAAATCATCACCTCTTTCCTACATGTTATTAGAGATGAGTAGTTCTTAGGTAGTTATTTTGAGATAGACGAACCTGATTGATTGGACCACGGATAACGTGGTGAAAAAGGTTTATCTAATAATTTATCCCTATCACACTGCCAATTATCCAATACCCAAGTTTTCAAAAGCAACAATCGAATAACCAAACTATAAAACATGTAACTGAAAAATATGTGAATTATCAGTTCATCTGTCATATTAGATTTTACATATTTATAACAAATAAAAATATGATTGATATTGAACCAACAAGTGGTTCTGGTAGAAAAGATAGTGATATTCATTTTAGGAGATCTCGGATTCAAATCGTTTTGTTTGTAAAGTGTTTCTCAAAGATTAATAATACGTATGAAAAAATATATATATGATTGATATTGATGGTTATATAGCAACATGTGTGTGTGTGTGATCGACACAATTCTTCAAAAATAAAATAATGTTTCACCGTACCAACGACTTGAATTCCGTATGCAAAGAGAGATTCGGGATGGTGGTCTTTCATTTTTTTTCCAATTGCAATGTTGAAAAAGGCTTCGATTGCTTTCTTTATGACCTAATCGAACAATTCTAAATTCCTTCTCATTTTCCATCAGAAAAGAAATGCTTTATTTTCTTGCCGACCAAACACCACGTGCATTCCTCAGAAGCCCTATAAAAGCCAGTGTCCGGTGAGCATTCAAAGCACCTCACAATCTCAACACACATCCTCATTCCTCAAGTAACCGTATAGTAATCCTTTTCACTTGCAGAACCCTAGCTCTCATTTCTTGCACATTATCAAATGGAGAGAGTGACAAAGTTGGCATCCGAGAAGCCGGTGGTGATCTTCAGCAAGACCTCGTGTTGCATGTCCCACGCCATCAAAACGCTCTTCTACGACTTCGGAGTCTCCACCGCGATTCACGAGCTCGATGAGATCCCTAGAGGACGCGAGATCGAACAGGCTCTCTTGAAGCTCGGTTGCAAGCCTTCCGTCCCGGCCGTGTTCATCGGTGGTGAACTTGTTGGTGGAGCCAACGAGATCATGAGTCTTCATCTTAATCGATCCTTAATCCCAATGCTTAAACAAGTAGGAGCCCTTTGGGTTTAATCCAAAACTCCATGCCAATAAAAATGTGATTATAATATGAAAACAGTCTCGTAAATTAGATCCATGCATAGTATACATTTCAGGTCTAATTAACAGTAGAATGTATTATCTTACTGATTAACGAGTCTACTCAGTGAGTATGTACCCTTTTCTGGTGAAGTACTATTTATTTTTCGCATAGTCATTCTCAAAGTACACGTATTGGCAACACCACACAACTTTTAAGAATGATATTTATTTATTTATTTCCATCAATTTCAAAGAACGAGTTACATGATGGTTTATAAATCATCAAAAAAGATTTTAACACTTACCGTTGCTGTGACAGTAAGAAATGAAAATAGGAACCCAAACTTTAAAAACATAACCAGTCGACAGCCAAGATCAGAAAGACAAGCACTGATTGTCTTCAAATGAGATCTACAGTAATAAACTTATCATTCATCATATACACGAGATTTTACGTGGAAACTTTCAAATGGAGAAAATTTGTCAAAGAAGAGATGGCTAATGGGAGATGGGACTTTGTGGTTATATGATGACCCTAAGGCCTTGGTTTCTAAATGCAACAAGTCAAGTATTGAGATGTCTATACATTTAAAATCCTTTCTATTCTCCTGTATTAGATTGGGGGGAGATGTAGTTAAATATTTTCGTATATTTATCAAACTCAAAGAAAAGGTCTCTAATGTGGCAAGGTATAGTCAATAATTAGATAAAAGTGGAGGTAAATAGATGGATGAAGAATGAGGTTTTTCGGTGGTTATTAGGGGATGGGAAACCAACCTTGTTTTGGGAAGATCTTTGGTGTTGTAGTCTTTCATTGTGTAGAGCTTTTCCTAGGCGTTCAACGCCTTTGTTGTTGGTGTGGTTCTAGTCAGGAGGATTCTAACCATTTGCTTGTAGGTTGCGACTTTGTGGACTGTTTCTGAAGCCAATTTTTTTTAGTGGTGGGAAGTTTCTCTGCAGCAATTGCCCGACGTAGTTAGCTTATTTACTTTCCGTTTAAATGCTTCTTACTTAGGCGTACAAAGGAGTCTGGTTAGTCTCGATTGAAGCTGCGTTTTGGAGCATTTGGCTCGCAAGAAATGAAATGGTATTTAATGAGAAATTGTTGTTAAGAAATTCACCCACCAAAATCAGGTATGTAACGTTAATCAGTCCAATTAGTTAAAACAAAGCCTTGAAAAATCGAGAGGGCAACCAAAGAAAAATAGGGTAACTGGTGGATGACAGGTGGTGTAGAGCAATGACCAAAACATGAGTGAAATAAAAGTTGAAGGATGAAATTTGTAATTTACTCAAAATATTGCCATTGTTGAGTAGTCCGTTCAGAATTCAAATTCAATCATACCAATCAGCGGGGAATAGCTTTTAGTAGTAGTTATAGATAACATACAGGCAAAATTATATGGAAAGTCCTATCCAGAATCAAATATACAAGCCAACTACCAAACAATGATTTCAAACTTCAACTGCATGTTGATTTCTGGCTTTCCTCATTATAAATTTGCCGGTTCAGACGGCGGAGTACAGATTCTCACCTCGATTCATCATTGGTTTTTCTTCTAAAAAATATCAATAATGCTTGAGTGGTCCGGTATCCTATTGAAGACATTGATTACAAATCCTATAGAAGCTCGGTCTCTTCTTGTTCAGCATCTGCATCTTCAACCTCATTTTCTTCCTCTTCTTCAGATGCATCGGGATCCACCCCCTACAAGAAGAAGTCACTTGTTTAGTATTTGCATATCAATGATAAAAGGAAAGAGAAGATTGGATGGCGGAAGGACAAGACCGACCTTCATCTGCTTTTCCAGGCGTTCTAGCCCCTTTTTTGCAGCTTCGTTCTGAGGATTTATTCTGGAAAACGGAAATATATTAATTGGATTCATTGAAAAGGGAACACCAGTTTCTCAGTCAAGGTATTTTAGACACAAAAGCTTCTTTTATGATCATTCAAGGTTCTTTGCCATGTTCAGTGTAGAATAATGAAAATCAGAGCATATAAACTGACCTCAATGCAGATTGATAATGCGACAAAGAGTCTTGAAGCATATTTGTAGCAGCAAATACTTGAGCCAATTTGACATGAAGAGAGTCATCGGCCCAATCTTTGATTAATCGGATTCATTGAAAAGGGAACACCAGTTTCTCAGTCAAGGTATTTTAGACACAAAAGCTTCTTTAATGATCATTCAAAGTTCTTTGCCATGTTCAGTGTAGAATAATGAAAATCAGAGCATATAAACTGACCTCAATGCAGATTGATAATGCGACAAAGAGTCTTGAAGCATATTTGTAGCAGCAAATACTTGAGCCAGTTTGACATGAAGAGAGTCATCGGCCCAATCTTTGAGATAACGCTAGAGAAGAGATTCGGCATCTCCATTTCGGCCCTCGATAACATGGAGCTCGGCTAAAGCTAATGCAGCTCCAAGGTAACCAGGTTCCAGCCTGAGGGCTGATTCATAGAATTTTTTTGCCTGTTGCAAGATTGGGTTCAAGTAAAACTTATCAAAACTTACTTTCAGTGGCAAGCTATAGTCAAGTAAAGCTGAAACTCTGTTACTCTAGACCTGGTTGTCAATATCAGATATGAGTCAATTCAACACAGGAATGTTATCGAGAAAAAAAAAGGATATGAAATAACATAGCTAAGAATAGTTTATTACAGGATTAACTTTTCCTAAAAGTGGTATCGATTCGGTTTGGATAGGTTTTAGAGAAAAAAATACAGTTACTGTGCATTATTCTGATTTCAAAATACCAAATCAAACCGAATTCCACTGGTTCAGATCAGTTCACTTTTTAAATTTAGTAAAATATAATTAGTATTTTTAAGTTATTTTCATTAATTTTAAATATAAATATTTATTTTATAATATAAAAAATAAACTAGTTATGTTAAATAAAAAAAGAATGAAAGACTACATTCTTCATAAAACTGAACTGAAAACCGAAAACCGAATATATTTAAGCATGAACTGACTGAATTTAATAAAACTGAACAGTACAGTACAGTTCAAATCAGTTTTCTCAAATTTTTGGCTCAGCCCTACCTTCTCCCTACCACCAGAATTGCTGGCATGAACATCACCAACTAATTTCAGCGCCTTTGCAGACTGAGGCATGGCCTTCATCACCTCTCTAGCAGCATAGAGAGCCTCCTTGACTTTAGAAAATGCCAGATAGGAATGAACTAAACCTGAAATTATAAAAGCCAAAGGTTTGCATTGCCCCATAATCTCGAGATTCATTCTTTTTTACTATATAACTACATCAAAAATTAGAAAAGTTAAAGATGAAACTTATGCAGCTGAATAGTGAATTTGCACATTCTTTTTTTTTCTCTACATAAAACTCGAACCTTGATATGAACGGAGATCAGCTCTCAATTCTTGAGCTCCCCTGAAGGCCAATACAGCTGCTTCAGGCCTCTTCAATGATAAGAGCAAGTTGCCCTAACAGCATTCAGAAAATAGTAGCAAATGACAAAAATGAATTATATTTTTCCAGAAAAAGAAAACCCATAGAAAAGCTTTAATGAGGATAATCACCAATTAAGTTGGATGTAAAATATTTCAATACCTTCATTATGTAGCCAGGAATGTGCCTATCATCAATTTTGATGCTCTGGTGGTAAAGAATGAATATAAGTGTGAGATATATAAATACTTAAGGGGAGGTTACAGGCTACAGAAGAAAAACAAGCTAACCTTTTCAGCATAAGATAGAGCACCTCTCTCATCTTTCCTTTCCCACAAAACAGATAAAGCCACAAAAACTTCTGGTCTTGTAGGATCAATACTCAGCAAATCATGCACTAACTTGTTTAACTTTGAATAATCAGACTTCAGCTTTAGAAGCATTGCATACTCGTCCATGTAAGTCACAATGTAAGGATCAATTGAGCGAACCTGCAAGGATAACAGACTTTAATTTGTTAACATTCATGATAGAAATGCAAGCATAGGGAGAAAAAGAATTAGCATTAATTCGTTGATGTAACAAGTTCTCAATATTCTAGCCACCTTCTCAAAATTTGTTATTGCCTCGTCAGTTTTTCCGATGATGGCTTCAACCTGTGCATAGAAACAAGTAAATAGAAAGGTAATTAATAATCGAATGGTCTATACGCTTCAAAAAACCTACGACTGGTAAGATTTAAGATTCCTATATGCTCTAAAGTCATCTCATTAGTTTTCTTTCCTACTAAGCAGACAAAGCAGCAAAAAAGCAAGCTACATCCATTAGAATGCAACCATCACAGACCTTTGCCATTTCAAGTAATATGTGAGCGTTACTAGGGAACCGTTGTAAAAGTTCTGCAAAGAGTTCCAAACCACCTGCAAAAAGATTTGAGGGAAACATGAATCTTCATTGAAAGAAATTGATAAAGCAGATAAGTCAACAAGATATATCACAATAAAAATCTTCAACAAAGAAACATCCATAAATAGATACGGTCTAGATTATGAAACTTTAAATTTCGAAAAGAAAATTAGATTACCTTTGAAATCATTTGCAGCAATGCAACATTGTGCCTCAACATACTGCAGCACAAAGTTGACAATTTACTAAGAACGGCTATCAAAGTAGAAATTAGCACTGACATAAGCAATGAAACAAAAACAATAAGAAAGAGTTAACACCAAATGAACTGTGTGAATAATTATATTTCTAGGAAGCCCATGATCAAAGGTCCCAAAATATTTATATTGTTCATCAAGGAGAAAAAGATGATAAGTAGCTCATTATGGAGAAGAGTGTCATCCATTTCATTTGTTCTTACTTGCAGCCAACGGCTTGAGTCATGGTCTAACTGAGCCCTCCGACCTCTATTTGGAGTCTGGATTAGAACAATTGGAAAATGAACATGTCAGATAATAAAGATATACTATTAAAGAAACCACACCAGACTAAAATGCTATAGTAAACAAATTGAAGCTTATAAAAAAGGGGTATAAAAAGGATTCAAGACAAAAGGAAAACCTCCTGTTTAAGGTGTTTAGTGCACTAAACATTGCAGCACTCGAAGTTGAATACTCCATCCCAGTAAAGTTGTCACATTTACTTTTGATGGTCAAAAAGGTCAACTATGACATTTTAATTGGGATAAAGGGGATAACAAATTAGACTGTACTGCAAATATATATTAACTTTTCTTTATAAATGAGAAAAGAATTGACTAAATGGCTGTATCCATGCAACTTGGCCAATATATCAAACTGAAAAACTAGAAATTTACCAGTAAGACTAACAGCAGCCTGCTTGAGAATGAAAAATCCATAAAATACGGGTAGTTCTAGGGTGCGGCTAAAATGAGACGGCCCTACACAAATTCTTACTCAGTTGGTAAGCATTGTGTAACTACACAAATTCTTACAATCCACACAAATTCTTACCTAAGGCAAAATCTATACAAATTCTTACACAATTGATAAGAATTTATGTAGTTACACAAATTCTTACCCAGCTAGTAAGAATTTCGGTTCTACCTAAATTATTACCTAGTCCTACATAAATTCTTACAAAAATGATAAGAATTTGTGTAGGGCCGCATTTTAGCCACACTATAAGGTGCCTTACCTTAGCATCTCCCTAATACTGCCCCATTTTGAACTTTTGAACATGTCTAGATGGAGTAGAAAGAAAACTGAATACAATCTCACAATAAAATCCTTGTGTGAATTCAAAGACATCCAACATCAAAGAAAAAACACATCTTGCATGCTTGTTTAGCATACCAAATATATAGACAAGGCATAGAACTTTAATCTGACAAACCTGAGGGAACAATGAAACTATGTCCTTGGCACTGGCCCCTAATTCAGCCAAGGCTATGATGGCCTCAATGACGTAAGGACATTGCCTGCCAAAGAATAAACCAAAAAACACAAGCTTTCAGAAAGTTTTTGACAAATCATAAATCTAATCCTAATCCTACCTAGAGGGGAGGGGAAGGAAGGGGAGTGATCCTAGTGGGCCTAGAACCCATGACCTAATGGAATATGAGGGAACAAAGATCAGCTGTGCTTGCTCAAGCTTTCAGAAAGTTAACACAACAATTTTTAATGAATAACAGTAAAAACAAAGAGAAAAGCAATAACTATTAGACATAGCATCCACAAAGCATCAAGAAAATAAGAATGACAGAAGGAACAGACCTTAAACATTCTCTGTAACAAGTAACTGCACCACGGGTATGTTTAGTATTTCGATAAAGCTTTGCCATCAATAAACTCATCTGTAAATTTCTTGCTTTGCTAGGAATTCCCTCCATCTGCAAATTCAAAGTAATGAAAAAAGAAGAGTTCACAAAAAATAGACTTCAAATCAAAATTAAATAAATATTTATCATCCAAATTGCAATCACCAAAACAAGTTAACAAAAATAATCAAACAGTGAGATGAAGTGAATTAGAAATGAATAAAACCTCGACAAGGGCCACTTTGGTTTCACTTAGAGCAAAATGACAAGAAGCAATTTTGAACTTCACCTGTCATGTTGAACCAAACAAATCTGCAATTAGCATTTCAGCTTCCAAGAAAAAGAGAACAGCCCAAAGTTGGTTGGAAGGAGAAAATACCTCATTTTCATTTATTGCTGAAATGTTAAAAGAATTTGGAGAAGAGGACCTGTTTGAGGCAGACAACGAACTCCTAGAAGATGTTGAATTTTGCTTGGGAATAATCTTGTAATACTGCAAGGCCTGCTTGTATGTATGCTGGAAGCATATATAGGAAAAAGACAACAAAGCAACTTAATTTTTCCCTAATCCAATAAGGCATTAAGCCCCGAAAATCAAATCATTTCAGCACATAAATCACATTCTCTAAATAAAATCATGCTTACCAGTTCTAATAAACTTTACAGGATAACTAAATGGAACTTAAGAAATTCGATACACTTCCCTAAGAAAACTATATACAAAGCTCAAAATTCCACTTTGAAAAGGAAAAATTATAATACGTAACATAGATATAAAGATAAATTCAATGAAAAGATTAGAAACTTAACATAAATTAATCTGTAAAAGTCCGGCATCACATCTATATTTCATACTAAATCTTTTCAACTACGGAGAAGGAATTAAGAAATTCTAGCAGTAGAATGAACTAACTTAGTTCTCATTGCTCAAAAAGTGTGCCATTTATGTTGAATTTTTTTCCATAAATCACAAGAAAAAAGTTGTTCCAAAAAAATAAGCTTACAATTGCCCTACGATATTCTCTCTCCCGAAACAAAGCATCGCCAAGAAGAATCTGCAGAAATAAACAAAAAATATTAAGAAAAAATCCAGTTAACATTTAAAAATCCATTTCAAAAAAGAAGCAAAAATTAGAATAGAATCGCGACCAGATTTTCAGCCTTGAGATGTGGACTAGTTTCGGCATTAACCGTAGACGATGAAACAAGGAAAGAACCCTATCGCAATCAAACAAAAAAAGAATTAATCAATTACAGGAAACTGAGGTTAGGTTTATTGGAATCGTTAATAATTAAAACATGGAAAATAAAAGAGATTACGAGAAGCTGAGCGGAGTTAAAGAGAGCATTATCAAGAAGAACAGTGATTTGCTCCTTTGGAACGTCCATTTCTTGAGAGCTGCACACACAGTGAGGCCTTTGGTTTTTGCTGTTTGGGGGTTTTTTTTTCTTCTTCTTTTCTCTTCTTTTTGAAATGACAATGAAATTTTCAAGTTTTAGCAGTGTTAAATTGAAACTTTGCCCGAAAACCCCCCGCGCCGTCTTTTGAACTGGCAAAGCCCGCTTTTGCCCCTGGAAAAATAAGACGGTATAACGTCTCTTTTTTTTGCCCTTCCAAATATACGCTATTTAGTCATTTTAATCGTTCAATTTTTTTTTCACTTTCGATCTTGGGTGAATGGTTCAAATAATATTATATAGAAATAATATTCGTTGAAGTTATGTGCTCTATAAATTTTTTGCTTATTTATAAAAAAAATATTAAATTAATAAAGTAACTAACAAAATTATTGAAGTGTTTATGTTTGAAATCGACTTGAAGTGCTGTTGACTTTTCCTAATATTGTAACAATTTTCCTAATTCAGCAAATAGTTTCTAACACATCTTATTTTATCAATTATTTTTGGCTTAATAGTTAAAAAGGTGCTCAATTTATACCATTTTTTCCAGTTTGGTATTTAATGTATTATTTCGTAATTTAAATTAGATTTTTTGTGACATACATTAAATTTTTTTTGTTATTTAATAAAAACACGACACTTGTTATATTTTGGTATTTTCTTTAATTTTTATTTTTTTAAAAATAGAAAAATCTTTAATTTTATAAAAAAAAACTCAAAATCTTTAATTTCTCTAAAACTCCAAACTCAAACCCTAGATCCCTAAATTCCTCCCCTCCCACCACCGATTCAACCATCACCGGCCACCCTTGCCTTCGTCGACCCCCATGACTGAAAGCTCCATAATCTCGTCGTCGAAAATTGGCAAATAAACTGTCTATTATTCTGTTGACGAACATCTAAAAATGAAGGAAAAAAAAGACCGATTGAGTTTCTAACCGACGGCTAGATGGTGGGGATGTTGAGCGGTGAGGTGCTCGACGCTTGGGTGGTGAACAGTAAACCGCCGATGCAGGAAAATATTGGACGGTGAGAGAGATATGATTTGAGGGTTTGTTTAAAAGAAATTAAAACTTTTGTGTTTTAAAAAAATACATACTTTTAAGTAATTCAAAAATTAATTAAATAAATAAAACATGCCAGTGTCATGTTATAATTGGTTAACGAAAAAAAATTTAACGATTGTTGACGAAAAAACTCAATTTAAATTATGAAATGAAATGTTGGCACTAAAATGGCCCGAAAAAAACGTTAGGTACCAAACAAAAAAATATAAGTTAAATATATTTTTTACTATTAAGCCATTATTTTCTTTAACAGATATAATAAAAAAACCTTAATCTTTTAAAAATAATTTTATCAAATTAATTCAAACATAACATAACAATAATTGTAAACACCAAAATTTATCCGGCGAATCTAAAACTCTTAACATTACACCAGCCATTTACTATACCTAAACTTTTACATAACCCATAAACTCAATTCCACCAAACCCAATGGACTGAAGGTAGTCTCGAATCATTAAATTATTTTGGGTTATTTAAAAATAAGTGTCTATCATTCTAAACCCTAAATGCTATGCCAAACATTAAGTACCTATTTTAATAAAAAATAAATAAACATTTAAAATACAAGGATATAATTTGGACATATTTTAATAATTTAATTTTTTTAAAAAGAATTGAAAATTAAAAAAATTATTAAAATAATCCTCAAATTCCTAAATTTTAAAATCTCAAATTCTCACTAGTCCATCGCAATGGTCGATCCCATTCTTTCCATCACAAGATTCAATCAGTCATTTCTCTCGACGTGCTGTCGTCAAAAATCGACGAACAACGTGCCATTTAAACATTAAATGACGAATATTGAATTATCATTCGGCTGGCACGTCTTTTCAACAATTGGACATTAAAAAAATAATCGATTAAATTCGACGTACCGAATGATTAGGTTGACAAGCATTATAAATGCTAGACACTTATTTTTACTCAAAAAATAATATGAACATTTAAAATTAAAAAAATAATATTGTTTAGACACTTATTTGTATATTAAGCTAATTATTTATTTTATAAGAACTAGATTATTACTTTTCTTTTTAACAAAAGATTATATTATAAGCCTAACTTACTACATCAGTCATAGTTTCATCAAATAAAAATTATTATTTTACCATTATTTTTTTATTATTTTTTTTCAACCAATAAATTTTCACTAATATTTTTCCTAGTCATTTAAAAAACTATCTTTTAAAATTTTATTATATTATTAGATTTTTGACATAAAAAACAACTCACGGTGGCAACACCGCCTTTCAGCGACAACCTATAAATTAAAAATCTCCAAATCCGGCGAGGATCTTATTTCTCCTCTCTTTCTCTAATGGATTCTCCGTCGTCTACAGCGAAATCGTCGAGAAAATCGATGATTGAGAAATTCGTACGAAGAGTAATTTAACCAGCAATCATCGACAAAACATGTCCGATATGCCTGGGAATCATCGACGTTCGTGCACCGGCTGTTCTCACGGTTTGTTCCCACTCTTACTGCTTGTATTGCATTCGCAAGTGGAGCGATTTGAAGAGGAGATGTCCTCTCTGTAATTCCACCTTCGATTCTTGGTTCTACAAAATCGATCTCTCCTCTCTAAGATTCCTCAAACAGAAATTACCCGCTCTCCCTGAGTGCAGATCGGTTACTCCTCGACCTCCATCCACCTTTACCGATAGTCGACGGTGAGCTTCTTTTGTTATTGATTTGCTGACACTTTAAATCGAGTAAAGAATTGATTATTTAGGTTATTATTTTTATTTGTTTGTTTAGGGTTATTGAAAGAACAAGGAGTGAAATTACCAATGTTAACAGGAGATCGAGGCCGTTGCCTTGGCGGCGATCATTTGGGCGAGCTGGGACTGTGTCACTTCATGTTATTGCCGAAAGGAAGCTTCAATGGCGTGCCAGGTACTTTATGCAGACCATCTTAGCTATATGATTATTCTTATATATTTTTGGGGTTGAAAATGAAGAAAAAGAAAATGGCTGATGAGGAAATGTTGGGGTATTTTTACAGTGTGTATAATCGAAGATTGCAAGCTGTGCCTATGTCTCATGGGATTAGTTCTCAGCAGGTATGTTTACATGGTTTAAGGTTGGCCATTTTTGCATATTGTCACCTATTTTATTTGGTTTTTAAAGTTTTTCATATATATTTGAAGTTTCATATCCTTAAATCCTATCTAGATGAACTTAAATATGATGAGGCGAAGGTACTTTAGAAGAAAAACAGAGAACCAAGATAACATAAATCAGCGGATTAGTTTAGTATATGATCTTGATGTGCTATCTCATTGCTTTCAGAATGTACCTAGAAATGCTTTTGATAAAGAGAAAATTATGCAAAGAATAGAACCATGGATTCGAAGGGAGCTTCAGGCTATCCTCGGGGATCCAGATCCATCAATCATCCTTCATGTTGTGTCCTCACTTCTTTTTTCTGGATATGAAGGAAGGTTTGATGGCTCTTCTTCCACCTCTTCAAGACAGCTTGGTTCTGACAACAGCAACTTGCTTGCTCCTTTGGAACCTTTCTTGCACAACCGAACCCACATGTTTTGGCATGAGCTGAGGTGAGTCTTACACCTTTACTGAATGTTGTTTTTTCTTTTTGCATTCTTTAAATTTTGTTGTTGCTTGTGAAGATTCTTTGTTGCTTATCCCACTCATTGTTATTGTTAACTCTTAAGAAAATTTATTTCAGATGCTTCTTAGGGAGTTCTTTTACCATGGAAATATATGATGCAGTAGTTGAGTATAGACAGTTGGAGTTGGGGCTTACAATATTTTGTAACTGAGATCTCATCCGCCACCTTCCACATGCTGGCATACCGTACCTGTGGTTCAAGAGATCCGTTTCTTCAGAGCTTGTCATGGTCAATCATTGCCCGTTCCTCGGGGCTTTGCTTGAACCTACTAAGCAATGGTATCTCCTATGGTCTGCTAAAATGGCACAACTTAGAGATTGAAGGATTCATCAACTTTCCAAAGCTAGGGTTGTTGAGAGGAAAATGCTCAGTAAAGTCTACTTCCTTGAAGCTGAGGGAAGCAAGCAGGGGCTTGGATTGCCGATGGATTTATGTTAGTCAAGAATTGCAAGCAAGCCTGGAGGTGCCACTGGAGAGATTCTTGCAAACATTTCCATATTTTATTTTGTATCATTTGACGCTTGGCACGATTTGCAATGATGGAAAGCCATTTAAACCATTCATGGGATTTTTTTTTGTAAATTTACTACTTAATGCAATAAATTGAAATTTCACTAAAGAGTTACAGAGTTTGATACAACATTTCTTTCAAGCAATTCAACAAGATAAAACATCTTGGAAGTACAAGCACATTTGACAAAACCAGCAACAATTTGATCAAAGATGCAATCATGATTCTTCCTCTGGCTCTTCTTCCTCTTGGAGAAGGTTTTCCCTGTTATCATGAGCCCAAAATCCGCGCACATCTATGAGCATGCTGGCCACGGTACCACCTTGTTTACAAGCTAGGAGGTCAGCCAATGTAATATTCAATGGATCAACTGGCTTTACCATATCCCAAATTTCATCCCGAACATCCTCGATACACAGTTCATAGTTGCCCCCTTCGATCCATTTCTGGTGCACATCCCTGTTTCAAGAGTCGGAGGAGAAGTCATTCAGTTGTTGGCATTCTTATAATGGGTGAAAAATGTTAAAATAAATCAGTAATTTCATCATTCATGTATCTGGAGATATGAGACTTGCAGAAACTTGCTCAAGTACTACAAGCAGGAAAATACAGAGTTTAATGTAGGAAGATTGTATCAGGTAACATCTCATCTCTGTGATGCTCCCCTTCTTCACTTCCATTTTTTCACTATATGCTCAATCCCTCAAACCACATAATATTGGTCGGAATCATTAAACTTCAATTATGAATATATGAAGAGGTCTTACCTGAAAAGAGAATGAATATCTGCCGTTGTTAGGAATCCCCTACCATTAAGATCAAGACATCGAAACAAATATGTTAACCCTTCTGGGGTGTCTTTGTTCTCAAGGGCCAGAACGAAGTCGAGAAAACTTTCGAAATCCATCTCTCGATTATTTCCAGCACCAGTTTTGCCACGGCGGACATGCTCATCAAATACTGTTGAATGCACAAAAAATGAGTAGAAAACCACAAAATGAAATCCACCCACAATAGTAGAAAGAATACAACTTTCTAAATAGAATAAGAGGATATATTATGGGTTGGTTTACTATCATTCCAAAGTTTAATTCCATTTTTGTTTTGAAGGGCAGACTAGGCTTAAGAATCAAACATGAGAAAGCATGGTACACTCCAGAAAAAGAAATGTTGTATCCTACCTCTTTCGATGAAAATTTCAGTCAATGTTCCATCCGCATATTCTTTAAGCTCCTGTTTACTCAGTGTGCCATTCATATCTTTATCAAGGGCAAGAAACATATCTAGGAGAAGAATCAGAGTGCAATTAGAACATCATACTTCCCAAATATATTATTTACATAAGCACTTTCCAAAAATCAAGACAGAGAATGGGAAGTGTAAGAAGTTGCAGATTATGATCCACTATACCATCAGGTTCAAAGGAGAGGGCATATAGAAACAATAAAAACACAGCACAATCTCTACAAAATCGAAAATGTTCGGAGCACTCACCACATATTCGTTGTGCAGATGTCAAGGAAAACCAATTCTCAGCTTGTTCAGTGTCGGTTACTTCTTCCTCACTTTCCTGCACAGAAGTTTACCGAAGGAAAGAAAAAATCAAAATAAAAAATATAGCAGTCAAAACTTTAAAAAATACGAGATATACTCATCAATATTGTACCTGATGTAGTTCCATTAATTCCTGGAGACAATTGCTGAGCAGCACCTTTTTTATGCAGGCTTTCCCTGCAAAAAACAAATTGAATGTTAATTATTTGAACAGAGCATAATGGAATCACTAAAACTAGTTATAATTTATAAGATATCAACTGGATGTTGGTATGCAAATTTAGGTCACACAGACCTCGTCTATGAGGATCACAAAAGAAGAAGAATTTGTGTGCAGCTATGCGACAGTACATTTGAACAAAGGCTGCAGGCATATCCCGTAATTGTGCCAGGTTAGGAATAAGACCACGAATATAGGCCTCCATTTCCTGTACAGAAAAAGAAAGAAAGTAATTATAGTTCTTAAACATGAGAAATGGTCAGAAACAAACACTAATGCTAGACAGGTAACGTCACATGGTAAGAAGATAATTTAAATACATGAAAGCTTCAAGATGCAAAGACTCATTACATGAGGTTGGAGGAAACCATCTGAATCCTCATCAAGCTCACTCATATCTATTCTGGCCTGTGTAAGAGAAACCTGAAGACGATTGAACAATAAACAGTGGTCAAGGAACAACTTCCTCAATAAGAATAAATTAGAAGGCAACAATCCACAAGGGACTGATGCTAAGAAGCGCACATAGCTAAGATAAATTGAAAAGCATGATAACAATTAGTAACATTTTGTTAGATGAAAGACTCACCGTGCGCATCACATAAAGATAGAAGGGCAAAATGGCTATTCTTCCAGACTCATCTTTCTCAAACTTCATGAAATTTGATGGACTGAAGAAGCGGCGACATTTTGGACCTATTTGTTCTGTACAAACGGAGGCGATATGGCAAAAATCTTCATAATTCATCTGCATGTCCCAAAAAAGCGTCAAGCTGTGAATACAGCTAAAATAATGTCACAATTGTGAACAAAAAACTAAAAGTAGCAGAACATTTTTTATCCATTGAACCGAAGGAAATTGCAATGGCTGAGAATATAGACCTTTTCAGCACCAGTGGCATCATCAATAACACAATTTTCTCTTAAGCAAACCCACATGGCATCCAGATCATCAGCATTTAGCAAAAGATCAGATTGCTTCTGCAATTCAGAATCAAGAATGTGAGCAATGATTAAAATGGACCAGTAGATGGTTTGGAACCAACACAATATATCAAAGGAAGCACCAATTCTACCTTTAGAAATCGATATTTTGCTAGTCTCTGAACCCTATGACTAATGGATCCTTCCTCAGGCTTCTGAACCAAGCAAAAAAAAAAACAAAGAAGAGAAAAGAAGAATGAGTCCATGGTAATTGGGGATTTTAAGAGTAATGAAGCGAACATAATTACTATACATGCCTTCTTATAAAAACTTGGTATTGAACCAGCTTCAGCACTTTTCTGTTGCTTTTCCTTAAATATATCAAGCAAGATCCTCTTAGTTTCAAGCTCTGGAAAAAGGATAGAAAGAACACAGAAAATCAGAAGTTTTAATGATGAAACAAACACAAATTTCAATAGAACCATAAATTAATACACATTTTACAAATCGAAATATCAGAGCAATTTATGATTGCCTTACTACAAAGCTTGTAACAAGAAAAGCCCCAGTTCCTAATCTTTCTCAAAGATATAAGCTTGAACCAAGAATTACAAATAAATGTCAAATCACATGTATCTTTGCTTATCAATTCAGACACTCAAAAGCCAAAATTAACCTAGCTAACAGCGTTATTACTTATCACCTTATCCAATAGGCTTCCACTACCACAGTTTAGCAAAATTATAAAACTTTAAATACCAATTAACCAAAGTTTAGTAAGAAAGACCCTCAAAGTTATAGTATAAACCCAAATTAAGCAAAATTAGTCCTAAATTTCAGGAGAAGACATAAAATCTAAATATAGACTTTGAAATGTATAAATAGAAGTAACTAAACAATATAATTTCGGATGTGTTGCGAGGAAATGAAAGAAAGAGAGAATAGAAACGGACCCATTAAGGCTTCAGATCCGAGTCCGGCACCGGATCCGATGTACCGGCGGAGATTTCGAACCCAAAGCATCGACGAAACTGGTGGGATCTTCCGTTGCGTGGCGGCCTCGTGGCTCTCACCATCACTGGACCCACTATACATGGTAGAGTCGGACTGATCTAGCAAGATGAATCACAAAACAGTTCGATTCTTGGTGCAGATTTTTCTAATCCTCTGAATAGAAACCCTAACCCTTCAATCTGTGTAAAAAGCTAAAAACAGTTGCTTTCGTACAGAAAAAAAGTGTTTCCTGTTTTTATAAAGTACATAAATGATCGCTATGTTATACCAAATATTATTTGAGTAAACTATACAAATGGTCTCTAAACTTTTAGAACATTTTTATTTTGGTCACTTAAAATTTAAAATTTATAATAAAATTACTGAATTTTTAATCCGTTTTCATTATGATCACTACCGTTAAGAATATGTAACGTGGACTTTAAAAGTCTGTTTTCAGCACTGTTCATCTTCTTCATCACACTACTCTTCTCCATTTCTTTAGTTTCCATCAACATGTTGGAAAATTGTGATATTATGGAAACTTTGAGGCATAAATTCAATGGGTAAAGATGGAGAATCAAATAATGAATTTACGTTTTTATATTCTACTCCATGAGATCTTTACAACGATATTTCATATGTGCAAATTGGTTGAGTGGTGATGAGAAATTGATGCTCAAAGAAGGCAACTTGCAAAGATTGGTAAGGAAATAGTAAGCTTGAATCCCACATTGGTTAGAAACCAAGTGTGGCACAACATGGGTGAACGTGAAGTCCGGACCGGTTAGGCCTAGCATGGACCTACCGAAATTTTAGCCCAAATTCGAAATCCTCATCCAAGAATCAGTCAAATAATTTAAAATTCAAAATCGATTATGTGAATCTAAATAATCTATATTTTGATAGATTTTATCAGATAATATCTTTTTTTTAATTTTAAATTATGAATCTGAGTTCAATTGTGATTAGAACGCTATCATTGCTTGCCTATAAAATGAGGTTTCAACAAAGAGAGAAAACAACAACTTATCAAAATTCACAACAAACAATGAACGTCGCAAGTGAAGAGATTTTTTATCAACTCTCCCCATTTTCTCTAAAAACCATCATGCATTTGGTTTTCATCTTTTTCCACGGTGATAGATGAAGGTAAGTTTTCAGTTCGTGATCTCTGCATATATGCTAATGCAATTGATCATTATGTTGTTGTATCCTAGGAGATAGACGTCCAACGTTTCTCAAGCATCATAAGAGCGGATGGATATGTCTTAAGGAAATTGTGTGTTATACAAGCCTCAACAAATCTTTTCATCTGAAATGCTGCCCGGATACAAGTAAACGATTCTGATTTACTGCTTTAATATTTGATTTATATTTCAAATATTATTCTTGTAATTATTTTGTTATGTTCGTTATAATAATAAGTTTATCGTATTTATTTTTTACTTACTTATTATTATTTCCTTGGATTATTAACGCCCATTATCTAATAATAATTATTTAAGTTTAATCCAAGGTGAACGAATTATCATTCCAAGGCAATGGTCTATACCACAACAAGGTTTAACCTTGTTATTTTAAGACTTTCAATCACCAAATTGACACTGTTAATTTTGAGACGAACATGATTCTAGGCAAAAGTTTGATCAGTATTGAAAACTGAAATATTATAATTAATTCGTTTAAGGATTTAATTCATGCCGTTTCAATGAATTTACTTGATTTCTTTTTCCAAACAAGAGAAAATTTGAATAAATTTAGTTTATGCAATTTTGCAGTGGACAAATCTGCTTTAATAGAAATTGTCATTAGAAGTAACATTGGTTATAGATTTTGTTTCAGAATTTTAATTGTGTTGGATAACAAAATTGAAATAACCAAGAATTAAATTTTGGTTATTACAAAATTATTGTTAATTCTGGTTCGAAGAAGGAAATACTCTTAAACGAATAATTGAAAAGAAAATCTATTTGAAACAACATGTCTAGGATTAGTTCTTTGAAAGACCTAGTTTTTAAGTGTGCCTAGTGCATCACCTCTCTTTTCATAAGTTACCGACCTGGTGCCCTGTTCATTATTGTTCTTTCTATTAAACCATGTGAACTTTTGTTTAGGGTTTTTGGTTTACTAAATTCCTGATGTCTAACAAAAGTTGAAAATTATGATTCTGTTTCTAGTTTTAGTCTTTGGCTAAATTTCTGACGGTTAACAAAGTCATAATCTTATGTTTCTAGTTTGTGACTATGTGATACAATGAAAAAAATTGTGAAATTCATTGAAAAGAATTTCAAAAACATGGCAACAAAAGATGTTGCATATTTGGCCATGATAAACTTGGTCAAATATTTGAAGGATGGTCCTTCTATTGTTAGAAAGGATAAGGTAAATATTGTTACCACCTTCAAACGTTGCTAAGGTAAATATTGCTAGGACAAATATTACTAGGACAAACATAATAGAAGTCATAAAAGACTTCAAGAAAATAAAGCACGGCCTAGATGGCGTGTTCAAGAAGCAAAATTTCATGAGAAATGCTTCAATTGTCATACGAAGGGGAACAAGTCTTCGGACTATAGGCTTCCAAATGAGGTCAATATTATTGGTGTAATTTTTTTTAAATCAATGTTATTGGTGTAACAGTTGACATGACAAACTATTGTTTGAAGGAATACATTTATTACTTTCATTAATGATAGCATAAAATAATGTTATGTGTATTTGCTCAAAAGTAAAGATGAAGCTATAGAGAAATTATTCTTTATAAGCATGATGTTGAAACCCAAATTTAATAAAAAAAATCTTAAGATGAGGAAAACTCTATATGAGTAATGTTGGTACTATAATTTTGAAGATGACTTCTAAAAACAAATAAAACTTCAAAATTGTGCCTAACATGTGGGGGAAAGCTGTTCTATCGGCTAATTACTTTTTAAATAAGGTTTCCCACAATTAAAGAGATAAGACACCATACGAGTTATAGAAGGGAATAAACTCTTCCTACAAGTACTTAAAAATGTAGGGTGTCTTGCAAAGGTAATAGCCCCATTACTGAAGCAAACGAAAATAGATCCCCAAAACGATGGATCATATTTTATTGATTATGTAGATCATAGCAATACATATCAATTTCTTGTGCAAATCATAGAACCCTAAGATTCACAAGAATATGATAATGAAATCAAAGAATGCATGTTTCTTTGAAAGATGTATTCCCCTGTAAAGCCAGGGAAGTTGATTGAAGTTCAACTAAACGAACTTTAGAAACTATCAATAAAGATAGTTCAGCTGTTCAACAAAAGGTTGAAACTAAAATGTTGTCATGATGAACAATAAGTGTGAAAAATGTGTATGTCAAACCTACTGGATATATGATCTTATGTTAAGTAACAAAGAAATGGTAAAACGTATCAATGACATGTTAAATTTAAGATTAACATGAAAGATATGAGACTATATGACATGATTCTGGGCATCCAAATCAAACAGTCACTTGAAGGGCCCATATTAACTCAGACACACTATGTAGACAAGATTCTTGAGAAATTTGGCAAGGATGATTCTGGTATAGCTAGAACTCCAATAGATTCAAGTTAACATTTGTCCAAAAACAAAGGTGAAAATGTTCATCAAGTGGAATATGCAAGGGTCATAGGCATCCTAATGTACCTCATGAGTTGCACTGGACCAGATATTACTTTTATTGTAAGTAGTTTAAGTAAATCCACCAGCCTAATATACTCGAGATTATGGATTGCATTATTCCAGAGATCATACTGTTTCGAAAGATACTTTGATGCTAGTTGGATATCTGATATTCAAGATATCAAAGGTATAAGTCGATGGAAATCCTCAAGACAAACAATTATAACCAGATCCATAATGGAATCTGAGTTTGTAGTTCTACACAAGTCTAGAGAAGAAGTCAAATGACTTTAGAATGTCTTTAAAGATGTTCTAGAATAGCCAAAAGATGTGCTCACAATATGCATATATTGTGAAAACCAAATAAAAATTGGTAGAGCATAGAGCTTTATGTACAATGGTAAGTTAAGACATACGCATCGTCGACAAAATACCTTTAGACAACCGATCTCAAATGTGGTTATCTTTATTGATTTTATAAGATCAAAAGATTACATTACAGATATACTAGCTAAAGGTTTAAATTGAGACCAAGTTGAGAAAACATCGAAAGGAATGTGACTAAAGCCCAGGAAAATGTAAGGCTCTATATGAAGGAAAACCCTACCTAGTTAACTGGAGATCCCAAGATCTAGGTTCAAAGGGACAACCTAATTGCATAAACCTAGTGTGGTCACTGTGGGAGTTACTCTCCCAAGTCCATTACTATGATGTAAATAGTGATCAAAAGTGGTATAAGCTAAGCAAAACTTTTAATGACCGTTGTGTGTATCGGTGAACCGAACAACATAAGTCACCTATGTGAGAGTGAAGTAGGGCCACTTCAAGGAGACTATTGGGGCATAGTTCTCTCAAAACTCTTGCAGAACTATGAGATGTTCACGGCTATATGGGGATACCCATTAGAACTAAGATTTTTGTTAGTGGGATAGTTGTGTGAAGTGTATTATCGTTTACACAAATGACAAAATAATTCAAAGACATCGCGTCTACTGGTCAGACAGTAAAGTAAATATACTTTCACAATAAAAGGTTCAAGGGTGGACAACTACCTATCCTATGCAGCTATCGATCGTATAATCTATCACCACACTGAGTCAAAATAGTTTTAAAATATAAATTTCATTAAGGTGGGGGATTGTTAGAAAATTGTGATCTTATGGAAACTTTTGTTGGTGTATGCCCAAAGACCAACATGAGATGGCTGTAAAAGACACACTTATTTTATCTTGTTTATTAATATAAAGCCATTATTATTATTTCAGTCTTATTCTGTGCATCTATAATTAAACTGAATTATAATAAAGTCCTTAGAATAATATAATTATTCTCGAATGTCCTTAGTCGAGCATTATTGTGGGCATGGATAACAATAATGTATTAAGACTAATATATAGTTGATTGATGACAAAGTGTTGTCATTGACATGAAGATGTCAAAATCAATACATAAGCATGTGTTAGAGAACGACATATTGGACTGGCCCGCTATGAGCATGTTTCTTTGATTATTATGTGACAGTCACAACATTGAACATGGTGATAACTACATGTATGATCCTCAGACTTGAGATCATAATTATTTCAACATCGTGAGTGACATATTTTGATACGGTCAAACGTGTATTGTAACTGACTACACTATAAAAACTGATATTGGATATGTCACAATCTATGTAGCGGAATATGGTTGATCAAGATAGGATTTATCCCTCCTACATAATATGAGTAATATCATAGGCCACTTGATTGAGTGAGACTAGAAAATGCATGACCATTCTCGAATAAATTGATATGAGATATCATAGTTATTCGTTTATAAGGGTCTACTCAAGATATCAAGAAATATTAGATGGACTATACAAGTGTGACTAATCCATGACTTGTGTCTGATCTAGATATTAGGACAAAATGATGAAATATATAAAAGAAGTTAATCATGGAAAAAGGTTAACTCGAACCACAACTTCATGTAACTTAGGTAGCAATGATGTATTGCTAGATGTCACTCATTGCTTGTAGTATTAAATTGTTCTGGATATTACTACTAACGTTACATGAACCTACAAGGGTCACACCCTATGATTAAACGAACAAATATTGACTAGATAGCAAGTGTACAAACTTGTTGTGCAGGAAATAAGTAAAACTGAAATTATTATGATCATTGGAGCTATAGATAATTTCATTTATATATATTAATACTAGATAATTAATGCAATTATCAAATATTATTAAAATATATATATCCCTAAAGAAACCTGATAGAAGTAGAATCACATTCCACATATTTAATTATATTCAGATAAATATAATGTATATTTAAAGAATCTTAATTTAATTAGAATTATGGTTTTAAATGCTATATAAAGGCATGAGGTCTAGCAACCAAATATATGTTTTTCAAAAATCTCTCTAACAGTTAGAGAAAAGAAAATATTGTTCGTTTTATTTGGGTGGACTGTGTAGAGGTCGAAACTCTATTGTGACGACTCTGATTCGATTTGGATTCTCCTATACTCTCTGTGGATTTCTAGATTTATTGAGGTAACATTTCATCCTTTATCACCCCGAATTCGTCCCTTGTACATAGATCACTGGTGGATTACGCTAGATAATTTTTTCGCTGCGCCATGGGGTGTCCCAGCGTTTCCCAACAAATTTGAGGCATAAATTCAATGGGTAAAGATGGAGAATCAAATAATGAATTTGGGTCTTCATATTCTACTCCATGAGATCTTTACAACGATATCTCATATGCTCAAATTGGTTGAGTGGTGAATGAGAAATTGATGCTCAAAGTAGGCAACTTGCAAAGATTGGTGAGGAAATAATAAGCTTGAATCTCACATTGGTTAGAGACCAAGTGTGGGAGATGTATATATAATGGAAACAACCAAGAGGTTGTTGAATAAGCCTACCAAAGATTGTGCCTTGCACGTAGGCACGACGTGGGTGAACGTGAAGTCCGGACTGGTTAGGCCTAGCATGAACCTGCCAAAATCTTTTTATCTGAAATACTACCCGAATACAAGTAATAATAATAATAATTTATATTTCAAATATTATTCTTGTAATTGTTTTGTTCGTTATAATAATAATTTTATCGTATTTATTTTTTACTTATTATTATTTCCTTGGATTACTAACACCCCTTGTCTAACACAAAATTATTCATTTTCTTCATCACCAAATAGGGCTTGAATCACCGGCAACATCACCGTCTCGTGTTCTCACCATCGTCGTCACTAAATAGTCCAACTATATTTGCGGTAGATAAAATGGTTACCTAAAGAGCTCTTCAACTCCCTCCACGCTTCCTATGTTGTGGTACTTTCTGTAGAAGGCTTGATTCCAAACTGTAATTTTAAAATAGAAAAAATGTCTTGCAACCAAATTGGTTAAAAATCTGACGGTAGTTGTTGTAAGTGCTCGATTTATATGTCTTCGTCACGTCTTCTATTTAATTTTTGCTTTTGTTTGCTTTTTTCAAGATGTTGTTTTGGCAAGGGTATTGGATGAGGCAACAACTGCAAGTTTGAATTCTATAATCCATTCAAATAAAAATAATCCTAGTGTAAGACTGTAGTGGTTGCTGTTAATTATATTTGTTTTTTTGTTTCTTTTGGAGTTTGGTTCAATTGTGTTATTTCATTGATGGTTATTTCTTTATCAAGGATAATAACACCTTTATTCAGGAATTGTTTGTAAGGTTGAGATCACCAAACACATTTGTTGATTCAAAGAAAAATTGGTAACGTTTAACATTGAAATCGAAATTTATCACCTTGCTTTTCATTTGGTTATGAATGTTGCTTCCTTACTATAAAGTCAGTTATTATGAGTGGTAGATCTCCAAAAATAAAGCTTTGTTGACTTTTAGTGTTGACGGGAATTGAAGAAATGGAGGGAAGTGTGATGAAGAAGATGAACAGTGTTGGAATAGACTTTAGCCTACCACATCATGTTTTCTTAATGACAATGACCATAATGAAAATGAATTAAAAGTTTAGTGGCTTTATTGCAAGTTTTAAAAGTTTAGTGACCAAAATATAAGCACTCTAAAAGTTTGGAGACCATTTATGTAGTTTACCCATAATTTTTTTTACCAAACTTTCACAAATAAAATAGATAGGGTAAAGTACACTAATGGTCATTAAACTATCCTAAAAATACAAAATAGTCACCAAACTTTCAAAAATTACATAATAGTCATTAAACTTTAGTTTTTGTTACAAAATGGTCACTGAGCCGTTAGCTGTTGTACAACAGCACATTTAATCCTCAATATTTACACATTCAATCAATTAAGACATCAATACTGAGGGTTAAATTAGGACTAAATTGAAGATGCAAAGGAAGGTGCAAATGAGGGTTAAATTAGGACTAAATTGAAGATGCAAAGGAAGGTGCAAATGAGCTTGGTGTGAGTACTTATTTCGGGATTCTTGGAAAAGGTTAGCACATTTTTTATTCCTACTCTTCTTGAAGATCATAAAGTGATTGTTTTGCTTGATTTTATGGTGTATGATTTCTAGTTTAGGCTTAAGATAGCTTAAAGCATTGTTAATGATAAATCTCGGATTAAATGTTAATAAGGTGTAAAAAGGTAGCAAACCACCATAATCAACTCCCATAAGATGTAAGATTGAGTTAAAGGGTCAAAGGTTATGTTTTAGGGGCTTGGGAGATGATTTCCCGAGACTTGGAAGCCATTTTTAGGCTTCGGTATCAGTACACGGGGAGTCTGTACCGATACCATGTGTTTTGAGCGAAGAACACAAGAGAAATTTACATGGAGTATCGGTACCCTTGAGTGGGTATCGATACCCCCTGCTCCATCACGATTCCAGTAGCGAGGTTCAGTATCGGTACCCTTGGATGGGTATCGATACCCTGAGGGTAATATTGGTATCCTTGGGTGGGTATTGATACCCAGAGAAGAGTATTAGTACTCGATGTTGGATATCGATACCCATTGAGCAATCTGCCTGAAAAATGCATTTTGAGTTTGAGGGGCTTATAATTCGGAGAATACAACCCGATGAGCTTCTAATGTGATAAATAAATAGTAAAAAATGAGAAATCGAAATTTAACCCTCATAAATGAGCATAATGTGTAATAACCCGATAATTGTGAAGAGGAGAATTATTATGATATCAATCCTAGAGATGATGGGTATCATGCCTTGGTGGCATTTTCTTGATAGCTTAGCTTGGAGCCACTTACCTCTTGGTGAGGTGTATGAATGCTCAGGGAGCATGTATTATCTTATGATTGATGAAAAGGAATCATAATGTCATAGAGTCAGTACTATAATACTTATATAAGGGGATGTGAACTTCGGGTTGAGTGAACAAGTACATCTAACGTACCCATGGGCTGAGTGATCTGGGTATGGTTAGAAACCTATACGTGACTATGGTGATCGAGATAAGGTAATTAACTCGATAGGCTAAGTGAGCTCGAGTAAACTGATAGGCTAAGTGACCTCAGGTAAGGACTACTTATGGCTAATATGATCTAAGTATGTCTAGGACGTATATGTGGCTATGGTGATCCAGATATGGTCCATTTAACCCGACGGCTGTGTGAACACAGGTAACCCACCGACTGTGTGAGCACGGGTAAAGTAGGGCTTCGTTGGCCACTATATGGATGATGTATATATGTATATATATTGTGTGGATTCTATAGATGATAGCTTATGTACCCGATGACTGAGTGATCAATGTACGGTATGCATTAACTCGATAGGCTGAGTGAGCTCGAGTAACTTGGTAGGCTATTGTTGGGAAACACCAGTACACCTTATGGCGCAGCAAAAAAATTATCCGGCGTAATCCACCAGTGATCCATGTATAAGGGACGAATTCGGGGTGATAAAGGATGAGAACATTACCTCAAGTAATATAGAATTCTGCAACGAGTATAGGAGAATCCAAATCAAATCCGAGTCATCACAGCAGCGTTTCGACCTCTACGCAGTCCACCCAAATAAAATGAACAATTTTCTCTTCTCTAACAGTTAGAGAGGATTTTCGAAAAATACAAAAACCATCTATTAGCTGCTAGACCTTATGCCTTTATATAGCATTTAAAAACCTAATTCTAATTAAATTCGAATTCTTTAAATATACAATATATTTAACTGAATATAATTAAATATGTAGAATCTGATTCTACTTTAATTAGGTTTCTTTTAGATATATATTAATAGTATTTGATAATTACAATAACTTATCAAATATTAACATATATATAAAAATGAAATTATCTATAATTACAATAATTATAACAATTTCGGTTTCTCACAAATTACGTGTACAACAAGTTTGTACACATGTTATCTAGTCGATATTTGTTCGTTTCAATCATAGGGTATGACCCTTGTAGGTTTATGTAACTTTAGCAGTTGTTGCGCGTAATAAGTGCTACGCAAATGTGCAAGTATACACGTCGCAAGTTATAGTATAAAAGATATCGTCTCCACAGGGATTGGTGCTACTTCAAGAATCTAGTCTCTTGCACTGTAAAAAGTAAAAACACAAGTAAAGGATTATAGAAGTTTTAACTAATAACTAAACTAGAAAGCAATTAAGTAAATGAAAAGATGAGATCGAATGAGAGAGAGATAGGCCAGGTTATCGTGAGTTGAGGTGTGATAGCCGATTGGATTGTCTTGGTAAAAGAGTGCATGGACAACTCAGTTATCGTGGCAACTTGCACAACGGGGTTGCCTTGGCAACTAATCGATGGTTGCCTGGGCAACTACTTGGGCGTCTGGGCAGCAACCTTCAAGGTTCGGCAGAGCGTTCTTCAATGGTTTCTTCTTATCCCTAAGTCGAAACTCTAGCTACTTATGCATGCCTTGATAATACATCCCTGCGTGAATCAAGGGTGAACAACAACCAATCTTGCGCTCCTCTTAGCCGTTGAAATCCTTAACTTATTCCTAAGCCGGATTAATCTTCACCATCATTGGATTGAATAAAGATCATATTCATTCGATTCTTGAATCTAACTCTCCCGATATTAGATAAATAGATGAAATCACGAGATCCTCTCCCAATTCACTCGCAAACAATAATAAGAACCAAGAATGAATAAACCTTGAAATAGAAAAGTGCAAACTCTTATTACCTAAACAAAATCCAATAGTTTCTCACAACCACAAAACACAACAACCATAGCCAAGTAGATTTAGTTCATGGCTAGGTTCCAAAGAAACACAAGATAAACAATCCCTAGCATGAACCCAATCGAACAAGGAAGAAAAGATGAAGCTTGTCGAAAATCCCTTGCCCTAGATGCTTGTCGAAAATTCCCCTTGCTTTCTCCCTTGGACTTGTCGAAATTTCCCCTAATGCTCTCCCCTTGGACTTGTCGAAATTTCCCCTAATGCTCTCCCTCTGGATTGTCGAAATCTCCTTGCTATTTATAGGGCTAGGCCAAAGTCATTCTTTGAGGAGGAGTTTGAGTTGGAATTAAATTATCTTTAAAGAATATAATTCTTTATTATAATTGTATTCCTACTAGAACTTCTCATATCTTCTTGGAATTTAATTCTTCTTTAATCTCTGCATGGAAATCAAATTCCTTTGGGTTTGGGCTTTGCTCCACGTCATCTTGGGCTTGTATAGTCATTAATTTCGACATCCCTATTGCATTTTCTCTTTGTCGACAATTGCCATGGCAACTGGCTCGGCGTCTCCTTCATACATTGCCCTAGCAACTAGCTCGGCATATCCTTCATGCATTGCCCTGGCAACTAGCTCGACATTGCTTTGGCAAGTGATCCTGCACATACACACACAAAGCACACCAAAACAACATCTTTTCCACAAAAAACTACCAAGTTATGTAATCAAGCTCAACGATGGAAGGAAACATGGATTAATGCATGAATGGCTAACTATGCAACTAATATGAGCCTAAGTCTAACAATAATATGAGTAAAAAGGGTAAGAAAAATAGTACTTTTGAACACTTATTACACCCCCAAACTCGAACTATTGCTTGTCCTCAAGCAATGCAAACTCATAATTACATGCCAAGACTTCAATTTTCACAAACTTAGCTTTGAACTTGATTTCAATTCTCTGAACCGGGGCACAAAGTATGATTGGCTTTTTATTTTTCGGAAAACTGAGGAGTTACTCGGAATCAAACTATAATGCTTGTGAGTGTGTGCGGAGTTGTGTGCAAGTTGATTTTTCGGATCCTATGCAAACAATATGTTTTCAAATTACTTTATTGGGTTCTTTTTAACATGTTTTAACTAGAGCCAGTTTTGGGCACCTCTAGTGTTTTGTTTTTAGTTTTATTAAGTTAATTTAATCGACTAGAGCCGGTTTCGGGCACCTCTAGTTAAATTTTTTTTAACACATCCTAGAGCCAGTTTCGGGCACCTCTAGTGATCAATTTTTTAGCACATGCTAGAGCCAATTTCGGGCGCCTCTAGCATTCATCCAATTTTTATTCTAATCCCCCAATTTGTTAATTATCAACCTAAGTTCACTAGAATTCTTTAAATCAATCAAACCACAACAGTGTTTTATCAAATTTAGCATCATAGTAAAATTCTAAGTTTTTCCATGGTTATCCTAGAATAAAAATTCTATCAATTAAGTGCATTAGCAAAGTCATCATCGAATATTCATCAAATCTAAGCAATTCTTGTTCCAATTAAAGGCATGGCAAGCAATTTATGTATCCTAAATGTAATACTTAAGATGAATGTAACTAAACATGGTAACTACTAATAACAATCCCCCCAAACTCGAGTGAGGCATTGTCCTCAATGCATGCATAAAATAACGAGAAAAATAAAAAATAAAAATGCATACGAAGACTTACTCCGAGAGTTCATCATCGTAGATGATTAGTTTCCTTTTGGTCGGTGTCTTGATTCTCTTGCTTGAACGCGATGGTTGTTTTCTTGTTGCCGGGATGTCTTTAGCTTTGGTTGCTGTGGCATCTTCAGAGTTGGTTGCCGTGGCATCAGCTTGGGCAGGCACGATGCAGGTTGCCGCGACATCTTCTTCATTGGTTGCCGGGGCAAGGATCTCGACAGTAAATTTCCTTAGCATAGTAGTTGTGAGTCTTGTTGTGAAAAAGAAAACAAAGAAAACCTGAAAACTAAAGATAATGAAGAAAAATAAAATATCTCCTAAAAATAAAAATGAAAATAAAAGAAAAAGAAAATATTGAAAGGAGAGCATGCTCATGCATCTCCCAAGTTGACCACTTCTTTGTTACGTTCCACATGGGCACCATTGTAGTGCTTCAATCTTTGTCCATTAACTTTGAATTCATGGTTGTCAGAGATGGACCTGATTATCACAGCACCATGAGAGAATGGTTTGACGACTTCGAATAGTCCCGACCATCTTGATTTCAGCTTTCCCGGGAAAAGTTTTAGCCGAGAATTGAATAGGAGAACTAGTTGCCCTGGCGTGAATTGCCGTGGCAATAGTTTCTTGTCGTGCCATCGTTTTGTTTTCTCATTGTAGATTCGTGCATTGTTATAGGCGAGTGCACAGAATTCTTCTATCTCATTGAGGTTCATCAAAAGCTTTTGTCCGGAACTTTCCCAATCCATATTCACGGTCTTGATTGCCCAATATGCCTTGTGCTCGATTTCCACCGGTAGATGACATGTTTTGCCATAGACAAGTCGGAAGGGGGACATACCTAAGGGTGTTTTGAATGCCGTGCGATATGCCCAAAGTGTGTCATCTAGTCTTAATGACCAATCCTTCCTTGAGGGATTTACAACTTTCTCGAGTATTCCCTTCAACTCCCGGTTGGAAATTTCTGCTTGCCCGTTGGTTTGTGGCTGATATGCCGTGGCGATCTTGTGTGATATGCCGAAGTGTTGCAACATCTTGGCAATTAGTCTGTTGTCAAAATGCTTGCCTTCGTCGCTGATAATTGCTCTCGGCATCCCAAACCGTGTAAATATGTTTTTTCTGCAGGAATCATTGCACGGTCTTGGAATCGTTGTTGGGAACTGCAGCTGCCTCTACCCATTTAGACATATAGTCGACGGTAAGTAATATGTAGAGGTTGCCGAATGAAGATGCGAAAGGTCCCATAAAGTCGATCCCCCATACATCGAACAGTTCCACCTCGATGATGTTCTGGAGTGGCATCTCATGTCGTTTAGAGATATTGCCCGTCCTCTGGCAACGATCACATTGCTTGTAAAAGTCTTGGGCATCTTTGTACAATGTTGGCCAATACAACCCGGATTGCAAAACTTTGGCCGCGGTACGAGTTCCTCCAAAATGTCCTCCATAGGGTGAAGAATGGCATTGCCGGAGTACACTCTGTTGCTCTTCTTCAGGGACACATCGGCGTATAACCTGATCTGCACATTGTTTAAACAAAAGAGGCTCATCCCAAAAGTAATGCTTAGCATCATGGCGGAACAGCTTCTTCCCTTGGTGAGTAATGCCATAAGGAAAAATACCACAAACAAGGAAGTTAACTAAATCCGCCTACCAGGGTATTGCCGAGGCATGTGCTGTCGTGGTGACTACTCCCAAAATTGCCGAGACGTGCGCGTCAAAGGCTGCTGCGGCATCGATAGTTACCGAGGCGTGTGCATCCATGGTTGCCGAGGCGTCGAGGGTTGCCAAGGTAACTAAAATTTGTTCATCCGGGAATGCATCACATATCTCTAGATCCGCGTCCTCCTCCCTATTGCGTTCCAAACGTGATAAGTGATCGGCCACTTGATTTTCTGTTCCTTTCCTGTCCTTAATTTCAATATCAAATTCTTGTAAAAGTAATATCTAACGAATCAAACGAGGTTTAGCATCCTTTTTAGAAAATAAGTATTTGATTGCCGAATGGTCCGTATGAACAATTACCTTTGTACCAATTAAATAGGATCGGAACTTGTCAAATGCGAAAACTACAGCTAGTAACTCTTTCTCCGTTGTTGTGTAATTCACTTGAGCACCATTAAGAGTTTTACTAGCATAGTATATCACATGGAAGGTCTTACCTGTGCGTTGGCCTAGGACTGCTCCTACCGCGAAATCACTTGCATCACACATGAGCTCAAAAGGTAGCGTCCAATCTGGTGGAATGAAAATGGGTGCCGAGGTAAGCTTTTTCTTTAGGGTTTCGAATGCTTGAGTGCAAGAATCATCAAAATCGAAGACTTTATCCTGTTCAAGCAGATTACACAAGGGTTTAGTGATTTTAGAAAAATTATGAATGAACCTCCTGTAAAAACCTGCATGTCCGAGAAAACTTCGAATTCCTTTAACCGAACTTGGTGGGGGTAATCTCTCAATCACGTCCACCTTGGCTTTGTCTACTTCAATTCCCTTGGATGAAATCTTATGGCCGAACACTATTCCTTCATCTACCATAAAATGGCATTTCTCCCAATTGAGGACTAAATCCGTTTCTTCGCATCTTGCTAACACCCTCTCTAAATTGCTGAGACAGCCGTCGAAGTCATTACCAAAAACCGAAAAATCATCCATGAAGATCTTAAGGAAGTCTTCGACCATGTCTGAAAAGAGTGCCATCATGCATCTTTAGAAGGTTGCCAGGGCGTTACACAATCCGAACGGCATCATTCGGAAGGCATAAGTACCGTATGGGCATGTGAAGGTTGTCTTTTCTTGATCTTCTGGTGCTATGGCAATCTGATTGTAACCTGAATAACCATCAAGAAAACAATAAAAGGGTTTACCTGCAAGACGGTCAAGCATTTGATCAATAAAGGGTAATGGGAAGTGATCTTTCCTAGTGGCTTTGTTTAGCTTTCGATAGTCCATACAAACCCTCCAACCGGTCACAATCTTGGTTGGGATAAGTTCATTATTTTCATTGCTTACCACTGTTATACATTCCTTTTTTGGTACACATTGTACCGGACTTACCCACGTACTATCAGAGATAGGGTATATAATACCGGCGTCAAGCCACTTGATGATTTCTTTCATTACAACCCCTTTCATGGCATGATTCAGTCTCCTCTGGGCCTCAATTGAAGGTTTGTGATCATCTTCCAACAAGATCTTGTGCATACACACCGCCGGGCTAATTCCCTTCAAGTCGGCAATTGTCCACCCTATTGCCTTTTTGTGTAGCTTCAACATCTTGATCAGCTTCTTTTCCTGCTCAGGCTGTAACTTAGAAGAAATAATCACAGGCAATGTATTATCGGTCCCTAAGTATACATATTTTAGTTGCTCTAGCAATTGTTTCAACTCAAGAATTGGTGGTTGTTCAATAGAGGGTTTTTCGAGCTTACCTTCCTTACCTGAGTAGTCCAGTGGTTCAAAGTATGTACCTGGTCGATTGGCTAGCCAATTTGCCTCTTCTGGTTGTTCCTCATCGACCGGTTCTTCATACTCCTCATGTTCCTCTTGGTCGGCAATGTAGTTGCCGAGGCAACTAAATTCCTCATCGAAGTTAAACTCTGCCGTGGCATGAAGAAGTTGACATTCTTCTAGATCATCGGCATGCCTTAGTGTTTGGAACATATTTAGTTTGACTTGTTGGTCATTCACCCTCATTGTGAGTTCTCACTTTTCAACATCAATCAAGGTTCTCCCTGTTGCTAGGAATGGTCTCCCGAGAATGATGGGTGCATGCTCATCTGCTTCACAATCCAAAACAATAAAGTCAGCGGGAAAAATAAATTTATCAACTTTTACCAGTATGTCCTCGATTTTTCCCTCTAGATGCACATAGGATCTGTCGGCTAGCTGCAGCATGACTGTTGTAGGTCTTGCCTTCCCGATTCCTAGTTTCTGGAAAACTGATTTAGGCATCAAGTTTATGCTAGCCCCAAGGTCGCATAATGCTTTCCCGACATAGTGATTTCCAATGGAACAGGGTATTGTGAAACTTCCGGGATCCTTCAACTTAGGTGGCATACGATTGTGCAACATTGTCATGCATCCCTCTGTCGCGGCAACTGTTTCAAACTCTCCTAGCCTTGTTCTCTTGGACACAATGTCTTTAAGAAACTTGGCATAGTTTGGCATTTGTTCAATTGCTTCCACCAATGGTAAGTTGATGTGGACTTGCTTTAGGATATCAAGAAATTTCTTGAATTGGTATTCTTGCTTTTGTCGCTTCAAACTTTGTGGGAATGTTGGTAGAAGTCGGATATCTTCGATCCTTTCATTGGTTTGAAACCTGATTGACGGCATTGACGGGACATCTGAAGTTGCCGAGGCATTATCAACTGGGGTTGCCGAGGCATGCTTATCGCAAGTTACCGAGGCGTCTTTATCGTCGGTTGCCGAGGCATGTTTATTGCCGGTTGCCGCGGCAATTCATGGTTCAGCATCTGAGGCTTTGCCGCTAGGTTCGTCCTGATCTTTTTGTGGAGTTTTGTTTGACGAGCGGGTTTGAACCTCTCTAAGTTGTTGGCCACTTCTAGTGGTGATCGCCTTACATTGCTCATGGCCAGTTCCTCTTGCGACTTCAGTATCGCTAGGTAAACCTCCTTGTGGTCTAGTATTCAGATTTTGAGCAAACTGTCTGACTTGATTTTCCAATGATTTGATTGCCGCCTCTTGGTTTTGCAATCTCGTCTCGGTCCTGTTAATAAAAGCATCAGTTCTTTTTATGAAATTACTATTCTCAGCCATATAAGATTCAGTTTTCATCATAAAAGCATTTAGAGAATTTTCCAAAGAACTAGATGTTGTCGGTTGTTGCTGCGGCATCTGTTGCCGTGGTATATTCTGCTGGAATCCCGATGCTTGTGCATTCTGATTGTTCTGGTTTAGAGCATTGTTGGGATTACTCCATGAAAAATTTGGGTTCTTCTTCCAAGCTGGATTGTATGTATTGGACATCACATTGTTGTTCCGATTGTAATTCCCAACATAGAAGCTGGATTCCGGATTCTGCATACATTCAGATGAATTATGGTTATCACTACATAACTCACAAAAAGAATCCATTACCTTGACTCCATGTGTGTTGTTTGGTTTTTGCATGTTCTGGACCATCTTGGTTAAAGTGGCCAATTGTGCCGAAATTGAATCTGATGATCCTAGTTCATGTATTGTGGCTTGACGTCTAACTCCTCCTCTTCTAGTAGATGGGAATTGATAATCATTCTTGGCCAGCCTATTTAAAATTTGCATCGCTTCCTCCGGTGACTTATCTAGGAGTATGCCGTTTGCTGAGGCATCTAGCATCATCCTTGTTGGTGTATTCACGGCGTTGTAAAACATTGTTACTTGAGTCCACACCGGGAATCCGTGTAGGGGGCATTTGTGTAGAAGTTCTCTATATCGCTCCCAAGCCTCGTACATGGATTCATCATCTGCCTACCGAAAAGAAGTAATGTCGTTACGAAGCTTATCAGTCAAATTTGTAGGATTAAATCTAGCAACGAAATCACGACAAAGATCAGTCCAAGATGCTATGGATCCGGCAGGAATGCTATTCAACCATGCTTTCGCCCTATCCCTCAGTGAATAGGGGAATAATCTTAATCGTAGGACATCGGGGGTGACTCCTTGTATCTTGAATGAGTTGCAAATCTCGAGGAAAGATTTCAGATGTTGTCGTGCATCTTCAGTTGCTGAGCCGCCAAATTGACCTATTGTGTTGATCATATTAAACATTACCGGCTTCAACTCAAAGTGGTCGGCTTCAATTTCAGGTGCGACAACTCATGGATTAAGTCCATCAAGATCTTCTTCAAGATAGTCTCGAATAGTTCTGTTTCGTGCAAGAATCACTCCTCCTCCTGCTCGAACATCTTGATTCATATTGCCGTCTTGATTTGCCATTGCTTCTCTTATCCTTCGTCTAAGTCTTTGTAAGGTTCGTTCGATTTCTGGATCAAAGGGATATTCTGGTGAAGTCGGTCTCGCCCTGGTCATATACCAATGCAAAACCAAAGTTTGTTAGCCCTTTGAATTATAAACAAGAAAAATAAAAAGAAAGTGCAAGAAAATAAAAACAAAGTCGCTATTGCCAATCCCCGGCAACGGCGCCAAAAACTTGTTGCGCGTAATAAGTGCTACACAAATGTGCAAGTATACACATCGCAAGTTATAGTATAAAAGACATCGTCTCCACAGGGATTGGTGCTACTTCAAGAATCTTGTCTCTTGCACTGTAAAAAGTAAAAACACAAGTAAAGGAATATAGAAGTTTTAACTAATAACTAAACTAGAAAGCAATTAAGTAAATGAAAAGATGAGATCGAATGAGAGAGAGATAGGCCAGGTTATCGTGAGTTGAGGTGTGATAGCCAATTGGATTGTCTTGGTAAAAGAGTGCATGGGCAACTCAGTTGCCGTGGCAACTTGCACAACGGGGTTGCCTTGGCAACTAATCGATGATTGTCTGGGCAACTAGTTGGGCAACTACTTGGGCGTCTGGGCAGCAACCTTCAAGGTTCGACAGAGCGTTCTTCAATGGTTTCTTCTTATCCCTAAGTCGAAACTCTAGCTACTTGTGCATGCCTTGATAATACATCCATGCGTGAATCAAGGGTGAACAACAACCAATCTTGCGCTCCTCTTAGCCGTTGAAATCCTTAACTTATTCCTAAGCTGGATTAATCTTCGCCATCATTGGATTGAATAAAGATCACATTCATTCGTTTCTTGAATCTAACTCTCCCGATATTAGATAAATAGATGAAATCACGAGATCCTCTCCCAATTCACTCGCAAACAATAATAAGAACCAAGAATGAATAAACCTTGAAATAGAAAAGTGCAAACTCTTATTACCTAAACAAAATCCAATAGTTTCTCACAACCACAAAACACAACAACCATAGCCAAGTAGATTTAGTTCATGGCTAGGTTCCAAAGAAACACAAGATAAACAATCCCTAGCATCAACCCAATCGAACAAGGAAGAAAAGATGAAGCTTGTCGAAAATCCCTTGCCCTAGATGCTTGTTGAAAATTCCCCTTGCTTTCTCCCTTGGACTTGTCGAAATTTCCCCTAATACTCTCCCCTTGGACTTGTCGAAATTTCCCCTAATGCTCTCCCTCTGGATTGTCGAAATCTCCTTGCTATTTATAGGGCTAGGCCAAAGTCCTTCTTTGAGGAGGAGTTTGAGTTGGAATTAAATTATCTTTAAAGAATATAATTCTTTATTATAATTGTATTCCTACTAGAACTTCTCCTATCTTCTTGGAATTTAATTCTTCTTTAATCTCTGCATGGAAATCAAATTCCTTTGGGTTTGGGCTTTGCTCCACGTCATCTTGGGCTTGTATAGTCATTAATTTCGACATCCCTATTGCATTTTCTCTTTGTCGACAATTGCCATGGCAACTGGCTCGACGTCTCCTTCATGCATTGCCCTGGCAACTAGCTCGGCATATCCTTCATGCATTGCCCTGGCAACTAGCTCGGCATTGCTTTGGCAAGTGATCCTGCACATACACACACAAAGCACACCAAAGCAGCATTTTTTCCACAAAAACTACCAAGTTATGTAATCAAGCTCAACGATGGAAGGAAACATGGATTAATGAATGAATGGCTAACTATGCAACTAATATGCGCCTAAGTCTAACAATAATATGAGTAAAAAGGGTAAGAAAAATAGTACTTTTGAACACTTATCAGCAGTAATATCCAGAACAATTCTAATATTACAAACAATGAATGGAATCTAGCAATACATCATTGCTACCTAAGTTACATGAAATCGTGGTTCGATTTAACCTTTTTTCATGATTAACTTCTTTTATGTATTTCATCCTTTTGTCCTCATATCTAGATCGGACACAAGTCATGGATTAGTCACACTTGTATATTCCATCTAATGTTTCTTGATATATTGAATAGACTATTATAATCCAATAACTATGATATCCCATATCAATTTATTCGAGCATGGCCATGCATTTTCTAGTCTCACTCAATCAAGTGGCATATGATATTACTCCTATTATGTAGGAGGGACAAATCCTATCTTGATCAACCATATTTCGCTACATGGATTGTGACATATCCAATATCAGTCTTTATAGTGAAGTCAATTACAACACACGTCTGACCGTATCAAAATATGTCACTCACGATGTTGAAA
This sequence comes from Hibiscus mutabilis, assembly GCA_019671005.1. Classification (NCBI taxonomy): domain Eukaryota; kingdom Viridiplantae; phylum Streptophyta; class Magnoliopsida; order Malvales; family Malvaceae; genus Hibiscus; species Hibiscus mutabilis. The sequence goes on from CM033711.1 coordinate 11,430,573, forward strand.
TAATGATGATCTCAAGTCTAAGGATCATATATGTAGTTATCACCATGTGTTGAGTGGATAAAATGATAGTGATTTGGCCAAGAGGGGGTGAATTGGCTATTTAAAATTTGAGGGAGCAAAAAGGAAATTGAAAAATGAAGGACAAAGGCAATTATAGTGGTTCAAGCTTCTAACAAGCTCTACATCCACTACCTTAGCTCCCACTAAGGATTTTCAACAAAATCCACTAGATTTTCTTCCCATTTTCTAGGATTAGGAGGTAACCTTTACAATCGGTCAATCTTTCTACCCAAAGATTGACTCAAGAAATCTCTCTATGCAAAAAAGAAGTTGCCAATCTAAATATATCTCTCACAAGATGGATATTGCCTAATTACAATCAAAACACACCACAAACTCTAAATAAAGATTTACAATGAAAAACTCCAAAGAGTTGGGTACAAAGATATAACTCTATAAGGCACAAAGGTTTGGATTAATGCTTGGATGTTGCTTGATGGTTCAATAGTTGTTGCTGGTGCTTTGGAGGCTTGCTTTTATACCCTTGCATTGATTTCTAGCCGTTTGGGTGGTTGAGATCATTATTGTAGCCGTTGGGCTGCATTTTTCGCGCAATAAATGCTCTTGATCAACCATCCGTATCGGTACACGAATGCCCATATCGGTACCTATCTATAAGAAGAAAAAGCCATTGTGCACAAAATAATAGGGGCGTATCGATACATGGGGAAGCATATCGGTACTGTTTTAGTGAAAACAAAGGGGCGTATTGATACGAAAGAAGCCGTACGATGCAATTTTCTTGCTTGAGCTACTGACTGAACCTGTATTGGTACATCTTGAGGGTGTATCGATACGGGTCCAACGACATTTTAAAATTGGTCTTTCCCAATAACTGACTCTAACGGCTATAACATTAAATATCGATGTTTGAGAAAATCTTTAAAGCGTATCGAAACACCTAGTGGCGTATTGGTACGCAATGCTTAAAACTTAAACCCAGTATGAAGGCCGTATCGAAACGGATGCTTACAGTGGCCAATGTTTCAAAAATTGTATCGATACGCTTATCGATACACCTGGGCGTATTTAAATAGTTTGGCCTTTAAAACACTTAGAAAAATTTAGGGCTTTAAGCTTTTGACTTAGAATCAAATATGCTTTAAAATATTTGTCAGTTTGGGACACTTTAAAAATTTGTTTGCTTTATAATTTAGTCATTGAAAAATATTTGTTATATCAAAATCATCACAGGTTTTACAATCTCTCCCTTTTTGATATAACAAAACCAAAGCAAATTTTAAGTGCAAATTTTTAAGTGTTTTGAAATTACTCCCCCTTAGTGTAAGCTAGGTTTTTAAAAAAAATTAGCTTATGCACATTCTCCCCCTTTTGTTAGATCAAAATCAATGATAGTAAAGGATAATTCAAAGCAACATTCTTAGCATAATTCAAAGCATAATCTAAGCATAGGTTCATAATCCAAAGCAACATAATCGTTAAGGCAACATAATCCAAATCCAAACAAAGCTAAAATTAAAGCATAGGTTCATAGGTGCATAAAAGGAAAAGTCTAATATGATATGCAATGAGATGAAAGTCTAGGGAACATCATCTTTATCTTCGTCTTGATCTTCATCTTCATCATGGGTGTGATTACCCTGAGATTGACGTCATTCTCCATGAAAAGCCATAAGTGATATATCCATCGAACCTTGTTGGTTTTCTATGGCTTGAACTCGATCCTCTAAGGAAGTAAATCGAGTATCAATAGTAGCAAACCCTTCATTCATGGTTGTCCTCAATGAAGTGAATTGCTCATTGAGATAAGCCAAGAGTGTAACATCCCAAAAACTGGTCTAGTCAGAATCGGGTTTTGACGATCAAAAAATTTATGTCAAAATGATCTAGCCTTACGTCTATGTTGTCTAAATTACTGATTCTTTGGTTAAAGGACCATAATTAAGTCTAATCTTTGACTTAGGACTTTATTTGGAAAGTCAAAATGTTGAATGTGAGTCAAGGGTATCGATACGGTTGGTACCATATCGGTACGGTATAACGGTTTTAACTAACTTTTGGATTTTTGGTTAGTCGCATCAATACAGCCCCACGTGTATCGATACGCGCCCCTGCATAATGACATATTGTGCTTAAATCACAAAGACCGAGGGTGGTGATGACTCACCTGCCTATTGCTATCGCCCCCATATGAAACAACCTGAAAAGATGACTAATGGTCATCAATTATCTTGAATTAAAGTAAACCCTATAGACAAGGAAAGCTTTTTATTGGCTCTTGATGAGGTGGATAAGGAATAGCAAACCCTTAGGCTTGGGAAACCTTGCTATTGGCTGATTGAAAGGTGAATAATGATTAAAAGCTACTAAAATAAACAAAGGGTAATTCTCATTCTTACTTTTGCAATCACCGGGATCATATCTCACCTTTTTGCTATTCATCATTTTCCTCTTAAGCAAGCATCACCATTGTTGCTCAAGCTTACACCTCTCCATTAGAGCTCTTTTAGCTTAAGTTTCCCTTGATTTGAAAGCATCATTCCATAGGTATTGCTTGGGTGAGCATAAGCCCTAAATCTATTGATGATTCCATAAGCCTTTGAAAATCTGATTTCAAGATAAGCTCTTGTTCTTCAAACCTTAAATTTCTAGTATCTAATGGCTATCCTATTGATTCTAATAATCTTCTATTGTCCTTTTCTAGCTCAAGTATCGAAAGAAGCTAATCCGATGTCTCCATCAAAAGCTAGGGATAAAGGAATCACTATTCGTGAGCCTTATAGCCAAGGTGAGTGTAGTCGAAGTCTTAAGAGTTGGCTAGGTGCCCAACTCGAGTCTTGGAAACATTGAATTGATATTACTAACCACTGAAATGGAGGTTTTTGCATAAAACGCTATTGTAAGCTATGTATGTAAGTAAATGGTAAGTATTTCATTGAATTCATGAGTATTGCATGGACTTGATTATTGATGAAAGCATTGGATTTGTTGGTATGTTTATACCTATGGAGAATATTGATATATGTTTATTATTACTACCTATCAATATGGGAGTATTGAACTATTGTTATGAATTTGTGCTATGGAACTATTGTATTGAATTATTGTGTATTGTACCTTGGGATCAAAGTATTGGATACAATTGGCATGCCATAGAATTCGTGAGCTCATTGGTTCAGGTATTGGGCTTCGGCCATGGTACGACGGAGGGATGTGTTGTGTATTGGTCAATTGGTGTGGCGGAGGACATAAGACATGACCATTATTGTTATTGTTGGTGTTATGGTGGAATTCGTGTATCCAAATACGGTTGAATCGATCCAATGAATTATTGGACATTGATATTGCTATCGTTGTGATATGCTAGTAACAATCATTGATGATATGCTATCTTGATGCCAAATCGTTAGTTAAAAATAATGAATATGCCTTACTTAATCATATGTTGATATTATGTTTGAAATTGTTTCGAAGCATGCTAATGGCTGATCATGTTCATTCATTATTGTTGACTACCTACTTAGACTATATAAATCTAATGCATTCATTTCCATAACATTTCAGGTTAAGAAAGTTATCAGTTCGAGATCGAGGATTAGTTGGAAGATCGGCAAGTCACCACAAGTATCGAGTAATGTGTCTTGCCCTTTCGAACTCCTAGAATGGTGGCAAAGTAGTTAAACTAGTTAGCTTTGATGTTTTGGATAAGTGTATAAAGTCTATGTTTTGTATAAGCTTAAATGGCCCTAAATGACCTTTTGGTAATTACCAAGAATGGCATAAAATGCATAGTTTGGCTTAGAATTGGAAATTTTGGTAAACGGATTGTGAATGGCTTGAAATTTTGGTAATTACCGAAGCCCTTGAGGCCATTTACAATGACCGAGAACTAGTCAAACATCTTGGACATGCTTTCATTTGGCTCCATCTTGAAGTTCTCATAGCTTAGATTAAGGATCCCGATCTTGGTCTCCTTTACGTCGTTGGTGCCCTCATAAGTGGTCTCTAACTTGTCCCATACCTCCTTTGCACTTGTTCACGAAGACATCTTGGCATACATGTCGGGACCGAGTGCACAAAACAAGATGTGTAGGGCATTATCATTGATTTGGAGTCTTCTCCGATCTTCATCGGTCATCTCCACCCTTGTCTTCGGAACAAGTCTTCCTTTATCATCTTTTTTCATCGAATTTGATGAAGAGTCTCATCTAGTTCTTCCAATAGGGATAGTATCCCCATTGAAATAAGGTGGCTTTGTGATTGATTGTAACTCGTATAGATTTTTCCCGGAGGTAGAAGCCATGACAATGAATGGATAGATGATCAACACTCTTTAAGGATCACCTCTTGTGGGTGTTAAGCTGTCAAAGAGTTAAGCATTGATACCAATTGTTGAGTGGATCAAATTATAGTGATTTGGCCCAAAGAGGGGTGAATTGGCTATTTAAAATTTGAGGGAGCAAAAAGAAACTTGAAAAATGAAGGACAAAGGCAATTATAGTGGTTCAAGCTTCTAACAAGCTCTACATCCACTACCTTAGCTCCCAATAAGGATTTTCAACAAAATCCACTAGATTTTATTCCCATTTTCTAGGATTAGGAGGTAACCTTTACAATTGGTCAATCTTTCTACCCAAAGATTGTCCCAAGAAATCTCTCGATACAAAGAAGAAGTTGGCAATATAAATATATCTCTCACAAGATGGATATTGCCCAATTACAATCAAAATACACCCCAAACTCTAAATAAAGATTTACAATGAAAAACTCCAAAGAGTTGGGTACAAAGATATGACTCTATAAGGGACAAAGGTTTGGATTAATGCATGGATGTTGCTTGATGGTTCAATAGTTGTTGCTGGTGCTTTGGAGGCTTGCTTTTATACCCTTGCATTGATTTCTAGCAGTTTGGGTGGTTGAGATCATTATTGTAGCCATTGGGCTGCATTTTTTGCGCAATAAATACTCTTGATCAACTATCCGTATCGGTACACGAAGGTCCATATCGGTACTTGTCTATAAGAAGAAAGAGCCATTGTGCACAAAATAACAGGGGCGTATCGATACACGAGGAAGCGTATCGATATGGTTTTAGTGAAAACAAAGGGGCGTATCAATACGGAAGAAGCTATATCGATGCAGTTTTCTTGCTTGAGCTACTGACTGAACCTGTATTGGTACATCTTGAGGGTGTATCGATACGTCCAACGATATTTTAAAATTGGTATTTCCCAATAACTGACTCTAACGGCTATAACATTAAATGCCAATATTTGAGAAAATCTTTAAAGCGTATCGAAACACCTAGTGGCGTATCGGTACGCAATGTTTAAAACTTAAACCAGTGTGAAGGTCGTATCGATACGAAACGACCCATATCGAAATGGATGCTTACAGTGGCCAATGTTTCAAAAATTGTATCGATACGCTTAGAGGCGTATCAATATGCCTGGGTGTATTTCAATAGTTTGGCCTTTAAAACACTTAGAAAATTTTAGGGCTTTAAGTTTTTGACTTAGAATCAAATATGCTTTAAAATATTTGTCAGTTTGGGACACTTTAAAAATTATTTGCTTTACAATTAAGTCATTGAAAAATATTTGTTATATCAAAATCATCAAAGGTTTTACACCATGAGCAATGTTGTGACTGTCAATAATATTCCAAGAAACATGCTCATATCGGGTCAGTCTAGTATGTCATTCCCTAACACATACTTATGTATTGATTTTGATATCTCCATGTCAATGACAACACTTTGTCATCAATCAACTACAAGCCCACAATAATTCTCTACTAAGGACATTCAGGAATAACTATATTATTCTAAGGACTTTAGTATAATTTAGTTTATTTATAGATACACAGAATAAGACTGAAATAATAATAATGGCTCCTTATTAATAAACAAGATAAAATAAGTATGTCATTTACAAGATATAATTTAGTTTATTTGTAGTCATTTATTCATATTTGCATTGTTTTCCTTGTGGTTATGCTTGATTACGTGTTGCGGTTACTTTTTGGTGGAAAATGGTACTGCTTGTGTCTGTTTTATGCGTGCAGGATTAATTGCCCGGGCAAGCTGGAGATTGCCAAAGCAATTGGAAAAGAAGAAGGAATCTGCCGACTTTTGTGGGATGGATCCATACAATTCGGATAATCATGAAAAACAAGGATAAATCCTAAAAGGAGTTGGAATTCCATGAAGAAGTTAAGGGGAGATGAAATTCCAAGACTTTAGGAGTTTTTAGAGGATAAATAAATAAAAGAGATTTATCTCTTTTATCCTATTTTAATCCAACTCGAACTCTTACTTATCCAATAAGGTAGTCGACCAAGCCATCTTCTATATATTAAAGACCCAGCCGCAGCCTTGGACATGTTGGATTGAGAGAGAATCCGAGAGAGAGCTGCATTGACTTCATCTCCTTCTTCCTCTTGTTTTGGTTTATTTTATGTTGGAAACTTTTTGTTTGAGTTTAGTTTTAAACCCGACCATGAACTTAGCTATTTGGGCTAGGGTTATTGTGCTGAATGGTTGTTAGAACGATTGAATTTGTTTTAGGTATTTGAGTTTGCAAATTTAGTTTGAGGTTTGTTCATTCTTGGTTTTTAATTTCAATTGTGAGTGAATTGGGAGAGAATCTTGTGAATGCATCTAACTATCTAATATCAGAAGACTTAGATTCAAGAAATGAATGCACATGGTTTTCATACAAACTTATGTTGCTGAAGACTAATTCGACTTAGGGATAAGTTAAAAATTTCAACGGCTAAAAGAAGCGCAAGATCGGTTGATGTTCACCCATGGTTAACGTAGGAATGTATCACAAGGCATGCTCAATTAACCAGTGTTTCGAATTAGGGATAAGGAGAAACCATTGAAGAACGCTTCGCCGAACCTTGAAGGAAGTCACCAGTCGCCCAAGCAATCACACCATTCCCAGTTGCCCAGGCAATTACACTTGCCCAGGTAATCCGACTGTTGGTAGTTGCCAAGGCACTTGAGTTGCTCTTGCACTCAATACCTAGACGATTCATTCAATTATCATATTCCAGCCTACTCTTTCTCATTTGATTGCATCTTTCTTTCATTTCATTGCTATTTTATTTACTCGTTAATTAGAACTCCTACAATCACCAATTTGTGTTTTTCTTTTCAGTGCGAGAAATGGCTTTGCTGGCTTTGCGGAGGCAGTACTGGCATCTATTTTGGCATCAGTCTGCTTATCATCATTGCTGGCGTCATTGTTGGTACTGGGACTGACATCCTATTTCACACTCTTACTGGCATGATCGTTGGCATCATCTACTTTCTCCTTCTCTACTTCTCTGGGTATGTCTACTGCACAAGCTTTGCATCCTAGCTGACGACTAGATGCTTGGCATCCATCTTTGTTTCGCACTGCTTACCACTATAAAGAGTTATTGCCTTGCATTGTTCATTTTCTTTATGTCGAGCATCTTCAGTGTCACTTGGCAAAGTACCTTGGGGTCGATTGCTAAGTGCATTAGCAATCTGCCCAATTTTTATTTCCAAGTTTCTTATTGATGCCGCCAAACTTTTGACTGTTACTTCATTTCTCTCCATATATTGTGTAAGACTTGGTTTCTTCCTTGCCCTTGCTAGAAATTGTTTTGAGCTTTCTGTGGCATGGTATTTTGATAAAATGTTGGCATGGCATTGATGTTCTGTCGTTGGATGTTTTGGTGTGGGGCATTATAGTGATTGCCTCATTGATTTCCCCAAGCTAAGTTAGGGTGTTGTCTCCAACCTGTATTATAGGTATTAGCATTATAAAAATGAACAATATTCCTAACAAAATTTACTAACTCGGGATTAACAAGGCATTCATCCGTATGGTGGTTTTCTCCACAAATGGTGCAAAACGGATCCAGTGCTTTGACTTCTTGGCCTCATTGTTCTTTTGCAGCATTCTCACCATGCTAGTGTGGTTGGAAATCTCGACATGAATGGACGTGAGTTCATCAACTTTCAACTTCCCAATGGATTTAGTCCTGATCTCAAGTCTAGCAACAGGATACTCGAAGTCATTGATCGAAATTCTCTCAAGGTTATCAATAGCCTCAGTGTACTTCTTATCAAGCAACGATCCGGCTGCTGAAGCATCCACAACAGTCCTTGTTTTTGCATTCAATCCGTTGTAGAAGGTTTGTATTTGGGTCCAATTTGGGAACCCATGCATTGGACACCTCAACAAATCTTTAAATCTTTCCCAGGCTTCATAAAGTGTTTCATCCTCGGCCTGTTTAAATGTAATGATTTCACCATGCAACTTGGCAGTGAGTGTTGGTGGCTGAAACCGCGTCAAGAACTTCTGGCAAAGGTCTGCCCAAGAAGTAACTAATCCTGGTTGCAAAGAATTGAGCCATGCCTTGGCTTTGTCTCTCAAGGAAAAAGTAAACAATTTTAGCTTCACAGTATCTCTAGATACTCCAGTTTGTTGAAACAATTGGCATATCTCCATGAATTGTTTGAGATGTTATCTCGGGTCTCCTGTAAGTGCTCCATCGAATTTACCTACATTCAAAAGTGTTTGGATCATTACGGGTTTAAGTTCAAAGTTAGGCTCATCGACATCAATGCCAATAAGTTCTGGCATGAGATTTGCAATGTTAGGTGCTGAATGTTCTCGGATTGGCCTCTATTCTTCTTCAACCATATTTGGGACATTAGGAGGCAGTGATGCATTGTTATTAGGCTGATTGTTAATGGGTGGATCATTATTCACCACACCATTCCTCTAATTGCCTTAATTCATTTCTCAGTATCGCCTCTTTAACCTCTGCAAGGTTCTCTTAATTTTCGGATCGTATGGCCACTCGTCCACCACTGGGTGGTTTCTAGTCATACACCGGTGAAAACAAAGATAAAATGAAAACAAAAACAAAACAAGTAAAAGTTTAAAAACAATCAAATCTGTTGCAATCCCCGGCAACGGCGCCAAAAACTTGTTGACTCTCAGGGAGGTATGTAAAATGAATGTTAGCAAAAGGTATAAATGGTATGTATTTGGGCAAGATAAACTGTGCCAAGAGTCTTTTGCATACAAGTATACACGGTCGACAAGTAATACAACTTGGTAAGCTGAGTATCGATCCTATAGAGATTGACTAGGAATTGGATTGTTTAGTTTGTTACTTGTTTTGGGAGAAAATATTATAGTTTAAAAGAGTTGATTTTAAAACTAAGAAAATAAAATAAAATAAAACCAAAGTGAAGTGAAGTGTTGGCTAGAAAGGTGTTTTCAAATGAATGATGATTGTCAGCAGGGAATTCCTGGTTCAAACGTGGTTCATGCCATCCTTTATTGACAAAATTGTCTTGGCGTTGGTTGCCGAGAAGATTCAAAAATAGCAAAGCCTCTCTCGATGGTCACTGCCCTAAACTGACCAAGTAAAAACCCATATATCTCTATAGTGTATGTTTTCCTTAAACCAATTTGATTTAAAAACCAATCTATACTCCGTGGGGGTAGATTTCACTTCCGAAGTAAGTTTATATACTTGAACGACTTCTCTCGAAGCTTCTCTCCCAAGTGTTTAGCAACTTAATCGTTGCCAACACAAGCCTGTTAAGATATTGGAAGGCAATAAGCTAACTGTGCCAACTCTCGCTTTGGCATAATACTTAGGAAAAATTAAAGTATGCAAAACAGACAAACTTTGTCAAAAGCAGAATTATTATAAAGGAACTAAGGCAAAAAAGCCAATATTTAAAGCCAAAACATCTTCCACCAACTATTAAATTAGTTCATGGTGTGGGGGTTAACCAACAAACCAACAAACGTTTTTAACATCACCATCATAATAGAAACTAAAGAAAAACAACTTCTGCCAAGGGAATAAGTAGAGAGGTCTCTCGATGCAGCCCTTCACGCTAGGCTCTCAGCCATGAAGTCGAACCACCCTTCCTCGGTTGCACCAACCGTCACTCGTCGCTCCAATACCTCACTTTGACCACCTCTCGTATCATCTCCTCTTCTCGGTGATGTGCTCAAATGCTTGATCGGTTGGTCTCTATATAGGCGTGTAAGGGAAAGGATGAGATAAACCTTTGCATTTGAATTTGAAATAATCAAGAGATAAGAGATAGAGCTTTATCCGATCATTTTGATATCTTATCAGCTTGGTGTGATAGCTTATCAGGCTAGGGTTGATGTCATCATGCCATGGCCATCCTGACACACGAGCTTGGCACAACTTTGCCAACATTAGTTGGCATCACCTTATCAGCTATTTTTTCAGAAGTTGATCCAATTGCAATCTTTTAGGAGCCTGATCCTTTCCTATTTTTCGGGGGTTCTTCCTCTCTTGGCATGACTGCTGGCGTACCTCTCTACCAACAAATGCTTGGCACTCTTCTGGTCCTTCCGTGCCCACAACATCTGGATTTCACCTTGGCATTCCTAACTGTGTCCCTACGTCCTGAGTCTATTTCTCTTGCCAATCACCCTGCCAACCTGCAAGAAGGCCACTAAAACAACCCATCACACTGGCATAGGCAACCTTCTAACTCCTTGATGTATATGCATGATTCTAACAAATTAATGCAACTAAATGTACTTGAAAACAAGCAAAAGCATATCAAAATAGGCATGAAAAACAATACTTTTGAGGAGGTAACACAGCTCTATACGGTGTATCCCATCTATGGCCTCTAAACCAAATCTCCTGATTTCTTGCATGCAGCCAACAATTTATAAGTCTCGGTTAAAATGGCGGGCATCAGGTTCACAACTTTCACTAGTTGCTCAAATAGCCCCGCAGTTGATGGATCTATATGCTCCGGAGTTCTCGGGAATAAGACTAATCCGTATATACACAAGACATATAAACTTCTTGCTCTAGCTGGTTCATCTCCACTTGCTATTATCAAATCTTTTAGAACTCTCCAGTTCACTTGTTGTTTGTCGTCGTTCTGGTATGTACTATCACTGTTGGCAATTTTTCTATCCCACCACTCTTATGCCTTTCTAGTAATTTGTGCTAATTTCTTCTTGAAACCCGAGTTGTTATTAGGTCTAGTATATATCTTTTCACTTTGGATGCTTTGGAAATTGATCAGTACCTCATACTCCTCAAGTGTTGATGTCATGTCTACGTGGCCGAAAGTGAAACAGATATATGTAAGATTCCAGAATTGTGCCATTGCTCTAAGTAATTGTTGGTCCACTTTTACACTTAACAACAGAGCTATGTCTCCAAATTCTCTTTTAAATGACTCATTCATTTCACTTCCCCACTGGTCCCAGATCTCCTTTACTACTTGCAGACAAGCATTCTGATTGGTGCTTAGTTTAACTCGGCTTTTCATCTGTGATATATCACCCTTTTCGCAAAATATCTCCCTTCTCATGTTGAACCTGTTCTGACCATGTCCAGACCTCGGTGTTATCTTCTCCGATCTTGAACTCTCTAGACATACTAAACACTTCCAATCAATTGTTTCCTAAATCGATGCCAAAATAAATACAGAATGACACGGTTTTTAAAAAACAAAACAAAAAAACTCAGGTTAGTATTTGTGAATTAATATAAAAAACAAGTAAACATTAGCACAAGATAGCTCAATATATTTAACAAGGAAAATAACTAGAAAAAGAAATATTTAAACCGGCAACACCTGCCCTAGGTCCCTGTCTAGCTCTAGCGGGGTAAGTTTCTAAAACAGAATGTGGGCTTTGTTCTAGACTCTGGGTTCCCGAACTATCGTCACCGTCTACTGCGACAGTAAGACATCGATTCGGTATTATAGGTCCCTTACAACAGAGGTGTGGGCCCCACGACGTATAAGGTTAGTATACCGAAAGAAGATACAAATCCTAACTCGAAGCTAGAGAGCATCACGTTGAATAATGTCTTTCTCCCACTTAAGGGTGGAAAGCCTGGGTTGATGGCTTATGCATGAATGACAGATATATCATACATAAAAACTACCCCCATTTTTCTTGAAAATTCATCCAACAATTCTTGAAAGAAATTAAGTTCAAATTATTGCTCGGAATGCCAAAATACCACGTGAAACTAATTATTTAGGCCTGACTCTCTTTTTAAGTCCCCAGCAGAGTCGCCAAGCTGTCGCGACCGTTTTTGGGACTGACGTGTGAAAAAACCCTGACAATTGATTCTTTTGAAAGTCGAGGTTTTAGTCATTTTAATTCATTAACTCTTGAAAATTAGGGTTTTCGTATTAAAACCTTTATTAAATTTTGAAAATCAATTTGGAGTCGCCACCAGTCACTTTGATAGACCGGACACCATAAAAATAACCAAAGATTCGTTTCTTTAAAATTTGGGTTCGGGAGTCGGTTACGTGTGGGGAAGGATTAACACCCCCACAAACGCCCGTTATCGGTACTTTATTAATTTCACGTGGCATTTTGGCATTTCAAGCAATAATATGAATTTAATTAAATCTTTAATTGTTAAATGAATTTTGTTCCGAATGGAGATATCCTTTTGTAGGAAAATACATCTTTAACGAATATAAACTTTGAAACATTCAGTTACTTTAGGATACTCCAATTTATATTCAAAAATGTATCTCAACACAAAAGGTTTAAATGCATGTCAAATTATTTTCTTGTCAATTTTAAGTTCAAACCTAATTAAGACTCCAATTAATTAATTAGTTAAAATCTATGAATATCATCAAGTTTAGGGTTTATGTGATAACACCCAAAGAACTAGGCACTACCCATATTAGGCCCCAAATTAATAACATTCCTATTATTAAAGTCATTAATTGTTTAATCCTAATTCTAATTTTATTAAACTAGCTATATATGTGATTTCCATTTTCTATGTGCAAATGAAATAATGAATCTTTTACTAAAATATCCCCTTGATTAACATCACATTGCAATGTGATACTAATCAACTTAGGACATTAAAGTTTTTATTCAATATTCATTTATTTTCTATAATGTCCCCACCGATCAAATTAATTAAATTTAATTAAATTACTTATACTTAAAAAGCTCTACTTAATTACACTAAGCGATTTAAAATCCCTAAACAAATATACTACATGCTTATTTAAAATCATGCAACATACAATAATTTAAACAGTTAAATTAAACTAAACAAAAAAACAAGGGCTAAATTGAACCGAATTACAAACTGTAGGGTTAAATTACATAGCATTATGGACTAAATTGAATTGTTATTAAAATCGGGAGCCCAAATTACAAAGCTACTAGTGACCATTTTGTGATATAAGACATATTTGGAAGCCCAAGTCTAATTCTCTTAAAAGCTCAGCCCAAACCTAAAGAGATTCAGACCAAAACTGAACGGCCCAATAATCAAAGGATCCGAGCTGGAGGGAGGACCCGTATCCATAGCTACTTGAAAACACGTGGATCATTGTTAACCCGGCTCCCCAAAATGACGTCGTGTTGGCTCGGGTATAAAAGAGCCCAAACTGAGCCAACTTGGCCATTATATCAACTCTCATCTTTCTCTTCATTTCTCACTCCCCCCAAAACTCTCTCAACTCTAACATCATTTTCCAGAATTTCAAGCCAAATTTTGATCAAAACCCATCTTTTTCACCGAGTTCTTCATCTATTCTTCCATTTTCCTCATTTCGATTCAAAACAAACACATAAACACTCACATTCTTTTGTTTTTAAAGATCAAACTTCACTTTTCTTTAAGAACCCAACCCATATTCATCATTTCTCTTTCATTTAATCCATCGTCGCCCTCAATTCCCAATCTCGGCCTGTTTGCCTATCGCTGGAGGGGACGCCGGTCACCGGTCGCCGTCTCCGGTTATATTCTCTGACCTATCTCACCATCCGATCATCCCTGTCCAAACTTCGGCCACCGTTTGGTTTTTCTCTGGCGACCAGTCACTATCGTGAGGCAATTTTCGGCCATCATTCATCATCGCCTAAAACCCTAAAATTCCCATTTTCACCAATTTTTCACCTTAAACCCTAATCTAAGCCTAGATTTAACAAAATATACCTATCTCCACCCAATCCTAAACCTAAACTACCCAAACCTAACCCTAAAAGCTCATTTTCAACTCCGCCGTGTTCTCCCTTACTCCTATTTACACTCAAACACTTTCCGACAACAAGATAAGCAACTCACACTTTTTTTTATTTCATTTTAGATCTAGTTTTTTAATTTCTTTTGCTACTATTTTTAGGTTTTTTAGGGCTTAGATATGATCTATTTCATGTATTTTTGCAGGTAAATGAAGAATGGAGAAGGAAATATACCTCTCAGTGTATTTTCGACGACGGTCTCACTACTCCAATGTCTGATTTCGGTGTTCCAGAGTCTCTCCAACTTCTCAGGTAACTTCTCGGCTTCCTCACTCTCTTTCTCTTTCAGTTAATGACTGGCATTAATTGTTATCATAATTGTTCCATGATTGTTTTCTCTCTCTTTATTTATAGTAGGTGGCAATGGTGACGTCAGCTAGGGAGTTCATCCACGTGAGTGACTGATTGACCATTCCTGGCTTGATAGGTGTCCCTTGGATGCAGATTTTGGGCAGGAATTAAAAGCACAAATGGGCCAAGTGTGTTTGTTTTGGCAGAATGTGTGTGTTTGTTTGGTTTTAGGATTAGGGATTGATCTTTAAATGTATAAGTGGGCCTTTTGTTTTGTAAAGAAAATCTAATATGTAATGAACTTTTTGGACTATTTTTATTTAATAAGGACCATTTGTTTGTATTTACTATTTATTTATATTTTATATTTATATAGAATTATATATATATAACACCCAAACAAAATTAGGGTATTACACTCAGCATTTTGGAAAAGGTGCTAGCAAGATGCAAAGAATCCGATCTCATGCTAAATTGGAAAAGTGCCATTTTATGGTGGATGAATGAATCGTGCTTGGCCATAAGATTTCATCCAAGGGGATCGAAGTGGACAAAGAAAAGGTGGACGTGATCGAGAAATTACCCCCACCAACTTCAGTCAAGGGGATCCGAAGCTTTCTCGGGTATGCAGGTTTTTACAGAAGTTTTATTCATAATTTCTCTAAAATTACAAAACCCTTGTGTAACTTGCTTGAACAGGACAAGGTCTTCGACTTTGTTGACTCATTCACCCAAGCCTTCGAAACCTTGAAGAAGAAACTTGCCTTGGCACCTATTGTTGTTCCACCAGATTGGACCTTACCTTTTGAGCTTACGTGCGATGCAAGTGACTTTGTAGTAGGAGCAGTTCTTGGTCAACAAACATGTAAAATTTTCCATGTGATATACTATGCTAGTAAAACTCTTAATGGTGCTCAAGTGAATTACACCACTACGGAAAAAGAGTTACTAGCCGTGGTTTTTGCTTTTGACAAATTTCGTTCCTACTTGATCGGGACCAAGGTATGTTCATACTGACCACTCGACAATTAAGTACCTTTTTTGCTAAGAAATATGTCAAACCTCGTATGATTCGTTGGATTTTACTTTTAAAAGAGTTTGACATTGAAATTAAGGATAGGAACGGAGCGGAGAATCAAGCTGCCGATCATCTGTCACGCCTAGAATTCATCAATAAGGAGGACGCAGATGTGGAGATATGCGACACATTCTCGGATGAGCAAATTTTAGTTGCCTCGGCAATACCATGGTATGAAGATTTAGTTAATTTCCTTGTTAGTGGCATTTTACCTTATAGCCTTACTCACTAGGGAAAGAAGCGATTCTGACATGATGCTAAGTATTATTATTGGGACGAGCCTCTTTTATTTAAACAATGTACAGATTAGGTTATAAGATGATGTGTCCCCGAGGAAGAGCAGCAAAATGTGCTCCAGCAATGCCATACTTCACCATATGGAGGCCATTTTGGAGGCACTCATACAGCGGAAAAAGTCTTGCAATCCGGTTTATACTGACCCACACTCTACAAATATGCCCAAGAATTTTATAAGCAGTGCGATCGTTGTCAAAGAACGAGCAATATCTCTAGGCGACATGAGATGCCACTTTAAAACATCCTCAAAGTCGAGCTATTCGATGTATAGGGGATCAATTTCATGTGACATTTCCCTTCTTCATGTGGAAATCTATACATCCTTCTAGCCATCGATTATGAGTCCAAATGGGTCGAAGCAGTCACAACTCCTACAAACAACTCCAAAATCATTCAGAGATTCTTATAGAAAAATATATTCACACGGTTTGGAATGCCAAGGGCAATCATCGGTGATGAAGGAAAGCACTTTGGCAACAAACTTATTCCCAAAATTTTGCAATGTTTCGGAGTGTCACACAAAATTGTGAAGGGTATACTTGAGAAGGTTGTCAATCCCTCTCGAAAGGATTGGTCATTGAGGTTAGACGATGCACTTTGGGCATACCGAACCGAATTCAAAACACCCCTAGGTATGTCTCCTTTCCGACTTGTCTACGGCAAAACTTGCCACTTACCGGTGGAAATTGAGCACAAAGCATATTGGGCTATCAAAACTGTGAACATAGACTGGAAGAATGCGGGACAAAAGCGTCTACTGGACCTTAACGAGATAGAGGAATTTCGTGCCTTAGCTTAAGACAACGCAAGAATCTACAAAGAGAAAGCGAAGCGTTGGCATCACAAGAAGCTATTGCTGAGGCAATACTTGCCCGGGCAATTAGTACTCCTCTTCAACTCTCGGCTGAAAATCTTCCCGTGAAAATTGAGATTGAGATGGTCTGGGCCCTTCAAAGTCGTAAAACCTTTCTCCCATGGGGTCGTGATAATCAAGTCCACCATCGACGGACATGAGTTCAAAGTTAATGGACAAATATTGAAGCACTACGCCAGCACCCATGTTAAACGCGACAAAGAAGTGGTCACTTTAGGGGATGCATGATCATGCTCTCCTATTGTATTTTTATTCTTTAGCATTATTTTCTTCTTGGACTAAAGTTTAAATTTTCGGTTTTATTATTTAATTTTGTACTTTATTTCAATTTAGTCTGTTTTATCTTTCCACATTTCTAGGATAGATTATCTTTAATAATTTTTATCTATCTTTATCTTTATCTTTAATTAATATTTTATTTCTTTTTTTGTATTTGAATTTTTTTAGGATAAGAGTTCAAGATCAAGAAAAGTTAGATCCAAGGAGGAAGTTATACTCCAAAGGGGTTTATGGGCTGATTTTAAGGCTTATAAAAGCCTAATTTTTACCCTAATCTCCCCCTCAAAATTGCTAGCCGTCCAAACATTTCCCCTTCCCCAATCCCTTTTGCCGCCAATTGCACCCAACCCCCTCACCTTTTTTCCACTCATTCTCACCCACCATCTTTATTACCCATCTTTTCTTTCCCTCATCACCATTAAAACTTTCACCCATTCCCTCCACTATTTCTTTTACTCTTCCAAGTCTTTAGTTTATCTCCCTTTCTTTGTTCTTTCTTTCATCTGATCCACAACCAAAGAAACATCCATGGCATCGAAACTCAAAACCTTGGTGCACCCAAGTTCTTCCAACGAACCTCCTTTCAAGCGATATGCAACTCTAGCCATAGAAGAACAGTACCTCTCTAAGTTTACTAGCCGCAAGATTTGGAAAGAGCAAGGCTTTGCCTACTTTGACTCCCACAAAGATTTCGGCCTTGACCCAACCATCTTCCGAGTCATCGAGCATCAAAAATGGCAATTTTTTTGCTGTCAACCAAAGTCGAGCAACACAACATGGGTAAGAGACTTCTATGCCCATTCTTCTAATCCTGACAATCCCTATGTTTTCGTCCGTGGTAGAGTAGTTCCTATTGACGCCGATCACATCAACGTCTTCTATGGTGTCCACATTGAGAAAGATGAGCACCAAGAATTTGTGGACAAGATCACAACCAAAGGACTTGAAAATGTGCTCCAATACCTCACAGTTTTGGGCACTCAGTGGAACGAAGGCTCATACAAGGGCACAGTAAACCGCCTTCAGCTTAAACCCGAGACAAAACATTAGAACAAATTTGTTAAAACTTGTTTAATGCCCACATCAAACAACACCACCATTGACACACCTCAACTCTTGCTCATACATTCCATTTTGCACAACCGTATTATTGATATTGGCAAAATCATTTGTAATGAGGTTTTTGTGTGTATTCAAAAGGATAAGGGCTCTCTTTTCTTTTTAAGCCTTATATCCCACCTTTGCGAATAAGAGAAAGTTCCCACTGACCCAATGAATGAGAAGGCACCTACCAAGTCTGGATGGAGCTATGCACAGTACCGAAAGATCATGGGTGAAGCACCAAAAAAATCTCCCGAATCGAAGGTTGCTCAAGCAATTCTTGTTGCCTCGGCAAAGCCAGATGCCTCGGCCAGCGCTGATGCCCAGGCAAGTAGGCCAGCAAACGCAGATCAACTTGCAACCATACTCTGCCCCTTAGCGCACCGATTGGAACACATCAAGGTATGCCAATTGCTATATATGAGGTATATGAAGGTCCATAACACTGCCATCACACGAGTAATCTTGGAGAAATATCCCGACAACACAGTACCATTTCTAATTTTTCTTACCGAGCTACCTGCCCAGGCAACTGAAGATGCCCCGGCAATAGCATCTGACGATGCCCAGACAACCAAAACTGGAGATGCCCCGACAACCTCTACAAAAGATAAAGGTAAAACCCATCTTAATGAACCAACCGGTACTGAGACTTTGTCTGGTTTTCAGACTCGAACGAGTTCTCTGCTGCACCCTTGAAGTTGCCTCCAGTCACATCCTCCAAACCCAAACGCAAAGCCTCCATCACCAAAGAAGAGGACGACGAGAGCGATGAGGTCATCCCCGCACGAGAATCAGTTCCTCCACCAGCCACAAAACAAAAACCACTACGTACAAGCAAAAGACTCAAGCAAATCGCCAAAAGGAAACTCATAATCCATCGTTCCTCATTTTTCTTTTATTTTTTACATGCATTGAGGACAATGCCTTACTCGAGTTTGGGGGGATTATTGCTAGTTAGTTCATGTTTAGGAATTGCATTTAGGAATCATATATTACTTGCCTTTAGTTGGATTGAATTTGCTTAGACTTGATGAATATCTAATAATGACATTGCCGATGTACTTAATTGATAGAACTTTCAATTCTAGGATGCACATGGAACACACTTAAAATCCTACTATGATGCTAAACTTAATTGTACAATGTTGTGGCTTGATTGATTGGAGGAGACTTAGTGAAATTAGGTTAATTTTTAAAAATTGGGTAAATAAAAAGGGAAAAATTGAAAACTAGAGGTGCCCGAAACCAACTCTAGTATTGTGCTTAAAAAGGATCGCTAGAGGTGCCCAAAAATTGGCTCTAGTCGACTAAAAATCAAGATAAAAAAATCAAATACTTTGCTAAAGGTGCCCGAAATTGGCTCTAGTAAAAGCATAATAAAAGAACCCAATGAATTAATTTTGAATACCCATTGTTCACATATTCAATTCCGAGTAACTCCTAAGCTATCTGAAAAATTAAAGGGCAATCATACTTTGTACCACGGTTCTGAGGAATGAAGTCAAGTTCGAGGCAAAATTTCTGATGATTGAAGCCATGGCAAGTAATTGATAGTTTGCATTGCTTGAAGACAAGAAATCGTTCGAGTTTGGGGGCATGTTAAGTGTGAAAAAGTACTAGGTTTCCACCTTTTTACTCGTAATTATTGTTAGACTTAGGCTCATTCTAGTTGCATTTTTAGTCATTCATGCATATTTGCATTGTTTTTCTTGTGGTTATGCTTGATTACTGTTGTGGTTACTTTTTGGTGGAAAAGAGTACTGCTTGTGTCTATTTTATGCGTGCAGGATTAATTGCCCGGGCTAGCTGGAGATTGCCAAAGCAACTAGAAAAGAAGAAGGAAGCTGCCGACTTTTGTGGGTGGATCCATACAATTCGGATAATCATGAAAAGCAAGGATAAATCCTAAAAAGAGTTGGAATTCCATGAAGAAGTCAAGGGGAGATGAAATTCCAAGAATTTAGGAGGAGTTTTTAGAGGATAAATAAAAAAGATTTATCTCTTTTATCTTATTTTAATCCAACTCGAGCTCTTCCTTATCCAACAAGGAAGTCAACCAAGCCATCTTCTATATATTAAAGACCCAACCGCAGCCTTGGACATATTAGATTGAGAGAGAATCTGAGAGAGAGCTGCATCGACTTTATCTTCTACTTCCTCTTGTTTTGGTTTATTTTATGTTGGAAACTTTTTGTTTGAGTTTATTTTTAAACCCATCCATGAACTAAACTATTTGGGCCAGGGTTATTGTATTAAATGGTTGTGAGAATGATTGAATTTGTTTTAGGTATTTGAGTTTGCAATTTAGTTTGAGGTTTGTCCATTCTTGGTTTTTAATTTCAATTGCGAGTGAATTGGGAGAGGATCTCGTTAATGCAACTAATTATCTAGTATCGGAAGAGTTAGATTCAAGAAACGAATAAACATGGTTTTCATACAAACTTATGTTGCTAAAGACTAATTCAACTTAGGGATAAGTTAAGAATTTTAACGGCTAAAAGAAGAGTAAGATCAGTTGATGTTCACCCATGGTTAACGCAGGAATGTATCACCAAGGCATGCTCAATTAACCAGTGTTTCAAATTAGGGATAAGGACAAACCATTGAAGAACGCTTCGCCAAACCTTGAAGGAAGTCACCCAGTCGCCCAGGCAATCACACCATTCCCAGTTGCCCAGGCAATCCGACTGTTGCTAGTTGCCAAGGCAATTGAGTTGCTCTTGCACTCAATACCTAGACGATTCATTCAATTACCATACAACGACCTGCAATAATCTGGCCTACTCTCTCATTTGATTACATCTTTCTTTCATTTCATTGTTCTTTTATTTACTCGTTAATTAGAACTCCTACAATCACCAATTTGTGTTTTTCTTTTTAGTGCGAGGAATTAGATTCCTGAAGTAGTACCAATCTTTGTGGAGACGATATCTATTATATACTATAACTTGCGACGTGTACACTTGAACCAATTGCGAAGTACTCAAAACACGCAACACATCTCATAATTGGTCTTTGGGCATACTCTAACTATCTCCCACTAGCACTAAGACTAATTACTCATGTATCTAATACCAAGAGACTTAGTGTGTCGCTTATGCTTCTACTGTGTCAGAGCCTTTGTTAGTAGATCGAAGATATTGTCATCCGTTGGTACTCTGCATATTTCTACATCCCCTCGATCAATGATTTCACGAATGAGATGGTAACACCTAAGTATGTGTTTGGATCGTTGGTGAGATATGGGTTCTTTTGCTTGTGCGATGGCTCTGTTGTTGTCACAACATAGATCTATAGCATTTGATATGCTATGCACGACCCCTAGTTTAGATATGAACTTTTTGATCCAAACAGACTCTTTTGCAGCATCGCTTAGTACAATATACTCGACTTCTGTCGTAGAATCTGCTACTGTATCTTGCTTTGAACTTTTCTAGCTTACATCACCTCAATTAAGGCAAAACACAAAACCCGATTGCGATCGAGAATCATCCTTATCAGTTTGAAAGCTTGTGTCAGTATAACCTTTTATACTTAGCTCTTCCTCAACTCCATACATAAGGAATGTATCCTTTGTTCTTCTTAAGTACTTAAGGATGTTTTTGACTGCAACCCAATGACCTTCACTGGGATCTACTTGGTATCGACTTGTCATACTTAGTGCATATGATACATCTGGACGTGTACATAGCATGGCATACATGATAGATCCAATGGCTGAAGCATATGGCATCTTACTCATGTGTTCTCTCTCTTGAGGCGTTGAATGACACATTTCCTTCGAGAGCAAAATGACATGTCTCATATGTAAGAATCCCCTTTTAGATTCTTCTATACTGAATCTTTTCAGTACTTTACCTATGTATGTATTTTGACTTAGTCCTAGGAGTCGTCTTGATCTATCTCTATAAGTCCTGACTCCTAATATATAGGTTGCTTCACCCAAGTCTTTCATAGAAAAACATTTTCCTAACCAAGTCTTTAAATATTGTAAGGTAGGTATGTCATTTCCTATTATTAGTATGTCATCCATATACAATACCAAGAATGTGACAGTGCTCCCACTAGCTTTCTTGGAAACACATGGTTCATCTTCATTTTTAATAAAACCAAATTCTTTGATTGCCTTATTAAAATGAAGATTCCAACTTCGAGAGGCTTGCTTCAGTCCATAGATGGATCTTTGTAGCTTGCATACTTTTTGGGCATCTTTTGGATTGACAAAACCCTCAGGTTGTGTCATGTACACATCCTCATCCAATTTTCCATTAAGGAAAGCTGTTTTGACATCCATTTGCCAGATTTCATAATCATAATATGCGGCTATTGCAAGCAATATCTGGATGGATTTAAACATAGCAACAGGGGAAAAAGTTTCATCATAGTCTATACCATGAATTTGACGAAATCTCTTAGTGACCAATCGCCCTTTGTATGTTTTTATATTGCCATCCATGTCAGTTTTCTTTTTAAAAACCCATTTGCACCATATGGGCTTAATTCTTTTAGGTGGGTCAACCAAAGTCCATACTTGGTTTTCTAACTTGCAATCCATCTCGGATTTCATGGCTTCTAGCCATTTCTTAGAGTCTGGGCTCTCCACTACTTTCTAAAAAGTTCTAGGCTCATCTTGGTCCATGAGAAGAACATCTCCATGCAATGTGACAAGAAATCCATATCTCTCAGGCGCATTGCGTTATCTCATAGACCTTTACAGTGGTTGTATTTCAAGAACGATTGGATGTTCCTCAACTATTTGTGGAAGTTGTTGTTGTTCAATCTCTGGTTCAGTTATTTGTGGTTGATGTTGAATTTATTCAAGTTTAATATTCCTCCCACTTCCCTTTCCGAGAATAAATTCTCTCTAGAGGAAGACTCTTGTTCGAGCAACAAACACTTTGTTCTCAGATGGATTGAAGAAATAGTATCCTTTAGTTTTTTAGGATACCCTACAAAATTACATTTATGAGATTTGGATTCAAGTTTTGTAGACATCTGATGTTTAACATAAACTTCGCATCCCTAAATTTTCATAAAAGACACAATAGGATGCTTCCCAGTCCACGTCTCATATGGTGTCTTTTGAACCGATTTAGATGAAACACGATTTAGTGTGAAAGTAGTTGTTTCTAGCACATGTCCCCAAAAAGAAGTTGAAAGATCAGCATGACTCATCATTGACCGAACTATGTCTAACAATGTTCGATTTCTCCTTTCAGAGACTCCATTAAGCAAGTTTCACATATATCAAATTGTTCAAGAACAAAAGAATCCAAAAATCCATCTTTATGAAGTTTTAATATGTGTTTCTCACTTATATGACCCAAGCGACAATGCCAGAGATAAGTTTGATTAGAGTTATTTGTTTTTGATCTTTTCGTATTTATGTCATATATGGAATTGTCTTGATCTAAGAAATAAAGGTCATTGATTAATTGAGCCGTACCATAAAAAACATTATTGAGAGAAAAAGAACAACTATTATTCTTAATAATAATCTCAAAACCAAACTTTTTCAAACAAGAAATTGAAATAATGATTTTAGTCAAACTAGGTATAAAATAAAAATTCTTTAAATCTAAAACAAGTCCACTAGGTAATGACAAAGTGTATGTTCCTATAGCTAATGCAACAACTCTTGATCCACTTCACACCCGTAGGTCCACATCTCCTTTTACCAATTTTCTACTCCCTTTTAGTCCTTGACAGAAGTAAAAATGTGTGAACCACAACCGGTATCTAATACCCAAGAAGTAGATGTTGATATATTAATATCAATAACATAAATACCTGATCTGGACTGTCTATTTTCTCTTGCCTTCTTGATGTCCTCAAGATAGACAGGGCAATTTCTCTTCCAACGTCCAGCATTGTTGCAATGGAAACACTTTCCTTCTTTTGCTACTCCTCCTTTTGGTTTCAATTCAAAATTTCCTTTATTGGGCTTTGGCTTTGCCTTGGTGTTGGGATTTCCTTTTCTATTATCTTTTCGGACCATCAAAATAGGTTTACAGCCAACCTTTTTCATGTTGTTTTCTGTTGTTCTTAACAGACCAAGCAACTGAGGAAATGATTTGTAAATTTCATTCATATTGAAATTAAAAACAAACTGATTAAAACTATCCGACAACGATTGCAGGATAACATTAGTAGCCAATTCAACACTTAGAAGGAAGCCCAACGTTTCCAGGGTCTGAATATACCTTATCATTTTGAGAACATGAGTTCCCACTCGAGTTCCCTCAACCATCTTGCATCGAAACAAACCCTTAGAGGTCTCATACCTCTCTTGACGAGCTTGCCCCTCATATAATTCCTTGAGATTTTTAACCATCTCATAGGGAACCATGTCCCCATGTTGCTTCTGAAGCTCAGGGGTCATGGTCGCAAGCATCAAACACCGACACCTAACATGTCACTTGATTATTTTTCAAAGGATTCCAATTCACTTTACAGGCAACATCTATTGGCTTTTTAGGGACAAATTCTTCGATGACTGTTAGTTTTCGTTCTTGTTTGAGGACCATCTTCAAATTGCAGAACTAGTCAAGGAAGTTCAAGCCATTTAATTTGTCCTTCTCAAGGACAGATCCCAATGATAATGAGTTTGAATTTGCCATAATAAATCTACAATGATAAAATATGATTTATAAGTACCCTTTTTTATCATGTTTATAAAGTAACAACATTCCCACTATTAAAAACCCTTAAAATAAAAAAAAAACTTGCTAAAAGTATTTTTAGTGGGTAAGGATCCATATTTCATTTCATTCTAAGTCAGCTTTGACTTTACTCCTAGATTTCAATTATTTAGGTAAGCAACACTGGCTAATTACATCTCATGTAATTCCTATATTTGATGAACAACTATTTGTCCAAAACAAAAGTTCATATGGTATAATAAAAAGAACAATAATAAACAGTGCACCAGGTAGGTAACTTATGAAAAGAGAGGTGGTGTACTGGGCATGCTTAAATACCAAGTATTTCAAAGAACCAATCCTAGACATGCACTTTTGTATTGTTTTTCAATCACGGAAGTTCATGAACAATCATTAGTCTTTAGGTTTCTAATCTTATTAGAACAACCTAGTTTAACCAATATTACAACCAGTGAATATCACTTGCTTATTCTTCGCATTTGACCAAGATAGATTTAAGCACTTTGCTTTGGCAAAACCTACATAGTACCGATCGAGGTTTTAAGAAGGGCTAATATTGGATGACTATTTCAATTAAATATGGAGGGTTTTTTTATATTAATATCACCATTTTACTATGATCTAATCATTTATCGTCATGCTAAAACATACATTGCATCACATACATGTAAAGCAGTAAATATAAATGCAATGGTTATAGCCCATAAAACTAAGGTGGCAATTCCCAAGCCAATGGGAGAACCAAAAATACTAAAGATGAACTTGCTTCTCAAGCACCTAATCCATCTTTGATTAGCCCATCATTCTACTCTTTTGGTCCACGCTTTTCTCCGCAAATATTATAATTTTTCAAAAACTCGTTTTACATACGATAGAGTAAGATGAGAAGAGAATTATAATAGAAGAAAGAAAGGCACGACACGCAGACCGTATTTATATAAAACTAAAGTAAATAAGCTATTTGGGCTACAACCATGCATTTTAAACACCGTGCATATCATCTAAAACATACTCATGTTTTATCTTGTTAATTAAGATTACCTAAATAGTTCATATGACCTTTGTTGCCTACGCATTTCGGCAGATCCTGGCGGCCCCGGTATACCAGGAAAATTTTTAATTTTGGCACTTCGATTACTATGGAAAAACCTCACGATTTGATAACTTTTATCAATAGATTCATGTTTTTGGGATTTTTCAATCCCTAAGGTTTTTCACTCTAGAACAACCATTATTCCTTTGCCAAAAACGATATGCTATCTTAACCACATGTTCATCGCGTCAATTATTAACATATGATTATCAAAAGCTTACCACAACCAACACATGATTAACACTTAACCATCGATCGTAAAAACTTGTTGAAACAAATTAACATATTAATTGCGACTGGATTCAATTTCTACTTTCGCAAAAACATCGCATACTCGTCAAAACAGAAAAAGTAAAACATGCCTCTTATTCAAAAACATCATCCAAGTATTTAAGTCTAAATTCGTATCGTACAAGTGGCTCTAATACCTGTTGTCACTGAATTTTCACCTCTCTTTACATTTATTATTATTATTATTATTATTATTATTATATACGAAACCAAAAAGAGATAAATAAAGGTCCACTTAAATAAAATAAGAGTCCATATAATATTAAATAAGAGTACATTGTATTAATGGCCCATTTAGCCCAAGAATAAACTCTATCTAACCCTTTTTTTCTTATATCCCACGTGCAGCATTAATATCAGCCATCGGATCTAGGTCAAGGATCCAATGGTCCAGATTGGATCAAGAATAGAAGGGTTGCCCTCCCCCACTCGCCCTTACCCTTTGTGCGCGTGTGAGTCACGCACCTGCACCTCAAGATGCCAGGCCACCATTGCCGCAACGCAGGACCGTCGTGGCACATCAC
The DNA here is from genome assembly GCA_019671005.1 of Hibiscus mutabilis. Taxonomy (NCBI): domain Eukaryota; kingdom Viridiplantae; phylum Streptophyta; class Magnoliopsida; order Malvales; family Malvaceae; genus Hibiscus; species Hibiscus mutabilis. The sequence continues at coordinate 11,457,177 of CM033711.1, forward strand.
CGGTGACTACCTCGTCGTCTTCCAGCGTCGCTAGGCTACGCAAAATCACTGGCAGCCAGCTGCAATCTTCACCGTTCAAATCTGGAGCAGGCAAAGAAGGAAAATTGGATTTGAACATGGAAAAATCAAAGGAGATTTGTCCCAAAATCAGTACAAATTCGAGCCAAATTAAGCACAAAGTGAGAAGTCAAATCTGAATCAGAAATTAAGAGAGCAAGGATCAAGCAAAATGGATAGAAATTAGGGATTTCTTTATTTTAGATTTCTTGTAATTAGGGCATAAAAACCCTATAAGATGGGTTCAAATTCTTTGTAAAACACACACAATCATACACTGAGAATCACACAAAATGAGAGATAATCTGTAAATTTTGATCGTCGGTTGAATACAAGAAGCAAACATTTCTGGTATAGTTTTGTCTATCTCTATTTTTATTTTTATTTTCATTCGAATGTATTAAAATAGAAGTGTTCTTACCTGATTTTTGAGCCACAATCTTCAAATTTGAAACCTTTTTTTGGTTCGTGGTTTGAAAAGGATTTTTTTAATTTTACCGCCACCGGCAAGCGGCAGCGGCGATGATACACGGCGGCCGGCAGAGCGGTGGTTCAAGGACATGAACATTTGAGAGAAAGCCTGAAAGGGTGTTTAGATCCAAAATTTTTAAAAGGGGTTTGTGAATTGTGTTTATAAAAGTTGTGTTTTATACCATGTGTTTTAAAACAAAGTGGGTAAATTGTGTCATAAATCTCTCCGCCCTATTTTTATTCACTCCACCAATTACCATATTTTAAAACCTTTCATTTCGATCACTTTTTTTATTAATCTTGGCCTCTGATTTTGACACTTCACCAATTTGGCCACTGTTTCCTTTTAAATTTGGCATCCAGTTCTATTTTGTTCTTAACTCGGTCGCTATTTGTTTAATTTGCTTTTAATTCTTTTTTATTAATAAACTCTTTTTTATTAATAAATTCTTTTTTACTCTTTTTAAAAAATTATTTATAACATGTTTTTTTATAAAATCGGCTGATATATAAAAAGTATCCCCTCATTTAATTTTAATAAAATCGGTCTATTTTAATAATTGTGTTTTTCTTTTTTCTTTTGTTGTTTGTTTATTTACGCTTATTCATTTAATTTGTTATCCTTGTTTTTTTAGATTAATTTAATACATTCATTGGTGTAATGTTTAATATATAATAAATGAGGTGTCTTACTATATGGGAATGACGGGTTAGCGCCAGAAGTGTTGGCGGTGATTGAAGTTCATTTTTCGAATAGTAAGGTCGTTAAAATAGAATTAAATTCATAAATGGACAATAATTTTAAGCTTTACGTGAATTCGCAAAATCCGACATCAAAACATTTTGTAATCGGCTAGGTACCATTTTTGGGCGCAGTAGGGGTGCTAACCCTTCCCCACGCGTAATCAACTCTCGAACCCGTTTTCAATGGTTTAGCAGACCAAAACCGTTGTTTTAATAAAACAAAATGATTTTATTAAAATGACCCATTTTGGGTGATCCAATCACACCTCGAAAAAGATTGGTGGTGACTCCATTGTTTTGAGTTTTCAAACGTTGAAACGCCTCGAAAGAGGGTTGCGATAGCTTGGCGACTCCGCTGGAGATAACTTTTTGTTTTTACAAAAAAAAAGTCGGGCCACAAGTCGATTACACCTTGTTTTAATGTCAGAATTTGTGAACTCGCGTAGAGCTTAACTTAATTGTCCATTTATAAATTTGATTCTATTTTACACATTTAAGACTTAATTCCAAGCTCTAAACTCGAGCTTTGTCCCGTTCGTTTAAGTGGGGGGAACGATATTGCTCTTGTGGGAATACCGAATCTCCGTATGGGCCTAAAAAGTACCTCCGGGGCTCACTCTCTATATCTTCGTGTGGATACTGATCCTCCGTATGGGCATAGGAGTGAGTCCCTCTGAGATGAACTTGATTCATTTGAAGCCTATAATGGGTGAAAGTCATAGGCCTTACTACCCTTAGTAGGGGACAACGAGGACAATTCAGGAACCCTTTTAAAACCAAACATGTATGAGAATCTAGAAGCCCACCCCATTAGAGCCATGCGGGAAAACCTAGGTTTTAGAGTCCGGTCAAAATTATTTCGTATGAATAGTCCGTGGAGACATGTCCAGAAGTTTTAGAATGAGCTGCCCAGTTACTATTCGTACAATGGAATTATTTTGGACCTTTCGTGTTTATTTCTTTTCTTTTGAAGTGTACCAATCCTTTCTTTTTATTGTTTTATTATTTTTTGCATACTTGTTTATTTCATGCATCTCATATCTAGAAGGGGTCAATTCTAAAAGCATGTTGCTCAATTAGAAAAAGATTTTCGCAATGGATAGAAGATTTCTTCCAAAAAAGGAAGACAATATGGATGCACGTCACTGGTCCAAGGTTAATCAGTGGACACATGGAGAACATCATTCTAGAATACATGACAAAGATATTGGTCCTTGAAGATATTGATGAGGGGGAAATGTCTATTGGGACAATGGCACGAGATTCTAGGAGCATAACGAGTTCGACAAGAAAGTCATGACCCAAGTCCAGGATGTAGCCAGGCATGTGATGATGTTGGTCAAAAAAGCTGCAGCTCTACGCCAGTATGCTAGGCTAATTGAAGAAATAAGGCTAAGACTCATATGGCTAATCGAAGACATTTAAGGCGGAAAAATACTCGTGAGTCTTTCGGAGCTTCGATATCCAATAGGTCTACTTCGAGAGCAATAGCTTAATAGAATCGATGGCCTTTCGTATGTATTCATGCATTTGTGTTTTTTGTTTGTTTGCATTAGTTTTTGTCATTGCATTTGTTTATGTTTTGATCATTGCATGCATACACACATAATAAAAAGGTTAATTATGTTATATTCAACTTCATAGCAAGATTTTGCACAAGCACGGTACTCGAGCTATGACTACAGAAGACAAATTGACAACTCTAGAAATAAACCATAAGAGTACCCAAGAAAGGTTTGACAAAATGGATAAAAATTTGAAAGAGGAAATTGCACAAGCTCAGAAAAACAACGTCATCCAGATAGTGACAATGTTAGAATTTAGAGACCCAAGAAGAGGAAATGCAGTTGAAGCTGTTCACATTTCGTCACCCCAGCCCGGGATGACCACACAGATATTTCCACCAATTGGGGGTCCAAGATCCGCATAACAGGAAGCTCTACTCGTATTCCAGGAGAGTTCGAGATAAATCATGGGGAGAACCAAGACATTGAGGTTCTTAATAAGTCATCCAACAGAGCCAGAATAAATAAGAAGCTAGAAAACTGCTGTGATATGCTCGAAGAGATCATCAGAGTTCATAGTGGTGTAAACGGTGGGGATCTAAGCCTAATGTCTGACTTGGTGGTTCTTCCAAAATTCAAAGCTCCTGACTTTGAGAAGTATGACAGAACCACTTGCCCTTTGATGCACTTGACCATGTATTGCAGAAAAAATGTCACTGCACTTGGAAAATGAGAAGATGCTCATCTTTTGTTTTCAAGACAGTCTATCGGGGTCTGCTACCCGATGGTATACCCAATTGAGCTGGGTCAACATATGAAATTGGAGAGATTTTTCAAGAGCTTTCCTTGAACAGTACAAACATGTGATAGACATGGTCCCAAGTAGGACCACAATGCAGGGAATGGAACAAAGGCCCAACGAGATTTTTTGCCAGTATGCCCATAGGTAGCAAAATGCGGCAGCCTAAGTTCAACCTCCACTGTTGGAAGATGAGGTTACTCCAATGTTTGTGGAGATTTTAAGTGGACCCTTCTATGACCATATGTTAAACCATATCACTAAAAGTTTTGCAGACATGGTTGTGAATAGAGATTTGATATTGGCGGCTATCAAAAGTGGAAGACTCGGGAAAGAAGAATATGATTAGCGCCTATAACCTAAAATACCCAAGACTGGCTGGAATTCATTCATGCTTTCCTGAAATAATGCTAGACAATTGGGGTCATACCTAGAATCAACCCTTTTGCTTTTACCCGCGAGTATTAGGGATCTTTTGTAAGGGCTTCTATCTTAATCTACTTATTTAAAGATGCATTCCCTTTGTTTTCTCAAGTGGCAAACATTTCTTTTTTTCATTTCTTTTCATTGTTCATCCATCTTCTTTGCAGAGTTCCTACAATTGATTGTATGAATGATTCTTGAATCTAATCCCGAGATAAAGGGGCAATAAAGTGTGTTCAGGATTAATGGGAATATCATATGTACATATTTTGAGTGAATTTTCCTCTCAGACATTGTTGTTAAGGTCTTTGAATGAAGTGATAACTCTAAAACATCTACCAACTAAATACTGTTTCTCTTCGATCGTATTTGTGTGCGAAATGACAATTGGCATTCCTTCATTTCCCTTCACGAATAAGAAAATAAAAATCCATTGTTGTCCCCCCATTGAGCCTGATATTATTTTTCTTGTGATTGAACCCTAACCAAGGACCACTCCCCACACCAGGGGGAAAATGATGAAAAAGATGTTTGCAAACAAAGGAAAAAACATGACAGATCAAGTTGAATGTCCTAAACTAAAAGTGAAAAGGACACAAAAAAAAAGAAAAAGGGAAAAAGAAAAAAGAAGGAAAAAGAAGAATTGAAAGCTAAAGTGCGAAGGAAAATTTGAAACAAATCCTTCAAATGAGACATATACCATAAAGGGAAATGAACTCTAGGGTGAAAACCCAAAATGGGCAGTCTAGAGTGATCCAGAGAATAAAAGAAGAACGAAGATTTCATCAAGAAAGAATTGATCCTTGGTTTAATCACCCTTAAACATGAATTTGAGCATACATACCCTTTTCTTGGTAACCTGAGCCTAGCCTACATTACAAGCCTTAAAAGACCATTTGGATCACACATGAATATTTGAGAAAATGAGTTTGTCTTCATAACATCTTCCGCCTTATTGAGTTAACCTTTCTTCAGGGACTTCAAACTTCTAATGTCTGATTGAGATTAGAAAAATGGGAAAATTGAAATTTTGGGAGTGAGTGAGTTAAAGAGAGGCACCTAAAAGTGGGGCACTATCTGGTTGATAGATTCATGAATCATTCACACTATGAATTTCGGGGCATCCGACTTTGCTCTTCTCTATGTTTACCATGACTTCTTCATTTTCTTTTTAAATTCTCATTTCTAGCCTTTTATTATATCTTACAAGTAGGCTAACATAGATTCATGAAAAAACAAAAGATTTCTTAGTATTGATCCCAACCGTAGGGAACCAGGAACGAATGTTTTCCATAACTTCAAGAAATAATTAAACCTCAATTTGAACAGGGGCATCGCCCTGCATTAAGAAGATGAAACAAATGTGATTGAAGGGTGTAAGTTTGAAGAATCCCTAAAGCATAAAAAGGGATAAAGTCATACCCAGTAGGAAAACCATCAAATTAGGGCAAGTTATGTTAGCAGAGTGTCCAAGGTCCTTAGCTTTGATAGGCACATGAGGAAAGATTAAAGCGCCAATATCATTCTAAAACACTTAAGGTGGAAATAAGTTTTACTGCAAAGATTCCCACGCAAGAAATTCAAAGTGCTCTGCAGAAACAAGAACTCTCAAAAAGCTTTGAGTTTTTTTTAAAAAAAGGGCATCATGTTGATAAAGATGCTTATTTAAGTCTTTCTTCCACGACAATGAGAACAATTTTACCGACATTGGAGGAAATAACTAAGGATGTGGGGTGTTTTCATTCAAGACCACTCAAGAAGGCCTGTCACTGAATATTGATGACAGCATAATCTCTCTTCCAAGATAATGAGAACAATTTTATAGACCTTGGGGGAACAACAGGATCCAAGGAAGCTTGTCACTAAACATTGATGTATCAACTAGAATGATAGTTTGGAAAAGGCTAAAAGAGTGTTGAAGAATATGAGGATTAAGTTAGTCCTTCCAACCAAGAATACAAGATAATCGGATTAAGCGAGCAAATGTGCAAAGATCATATTAAGCAAAGAAGTACAAAGAATAAGAATGGTGGAGCAGAGATGATAGAGATGACTATCTATGATTATTTTGTCAATCACCGTAGCATACAATTACAATATTCAGACGATTTCCCACACATTAACGTTGGTAAGAAAAAGTATCCCACATATATCCCCACGGAGTTTCACTCTCTGGTGTCCTAGCAATGCTATGCGAGGGCTTCAAACACGTCGCAAAGAGTTTCCCTGGTTGAAAATCAGGACAGAAGTCACAGGAAAAGATGAATGTATTGTCTAATCTTTTACAACATGGTGGTGCTTTATTGAACTCCAATTAAAGAACGGGTCCTACAATTCTCGAAGTTAAGAGTAGGCAATGGTGAAGATTCTTTTCCAAGGAATGGTCGATGGAATTTTAACAACAAGAAAATGGTGAAGTCAACCAGTGTTGAAAGATGGGCAGTTGCAGACTTACTTGCTCCTAATAACATGGCGCAAGGCCTTTTAGGTGTAGAGAAATGGAAGGAAGTCATATGTCTTCTTTTAATGGGATAGGCCAGAACAAACACTTACCATCCATTGCTATAGTTGAGAAAATGTTTGATATGATACAGTCTAAGTTTCCTCGAACTTCTCAGTTTCATTTGTGCCCATTACTTGACAGGAAATAACGAAAAGACCTTAAAAAGTGCCATGCATTCATGACCAGGCATCCCTAGGGGCATATGCATCTTAATTGGATCATTTGCAGTTGTTTTTGACAGGTTTTGGAACCCGCTTATTCATCCAAGCGTATGGAGGATGAAGTCATCTTTTGGTACCTGCCTATCTATTCGATCATTTGGAGAATAGAACATGTTTATCCGTTCGAGCACTTAGAGAATGGAACCTGCTTATCTGTTCGAGCACTCAGAGAATGGAACCCGCCTATCTGTTCGAGAATTGGGAGAATGGAACCTGCTTATCTATTCAAGCACAAGAAGAATAGAACCTGCCTATCCTTTCGGGCATTTAGAGAATGGAACCCGCTTATGTATTCGAGCACAAGGAGAATAGAACCCGCATATCCGTTCGGGCATTTGGAGAATGGAACTCGTTTATCTATTCGAGCATGAGGAGAATAGAATCCGCCTATCCGAGCATAAGGAGGATAGAACCTACTTATCTATTCAAGCATAAGGATAATAGAACCTGCTTATCCATCCGAGCATGAGGAGGATGGAACCTTTATTTTTCAGAGCCTGTTTATCCATCTGAGCATGAAGAGGATGTAACCCTTTTTCTGCTTATCTATCCAAGCATGAGGGGGATAGAACCCGCTATCTATTCGAGCATGAGGAGGATAGAACCTGCTTATCCATCCGAGCATGAGGAGGATAGAACCCTTTTTCTACTTATCTATCCAAGCATGAGGGGGATAGAACCCGCTTATCTATTCGAGCATGAGAAGAATAGAACCCGATTATTCATCCAAGCATAAGGAGGATGGAACCCTTTTTTCAGAACCTGCTTATCCATCCAAGCATGAGGAGGATAGAACCTTTTTTCCAGCCTGCTTATCCATCCGAGCATGAGGAGGATGGAACCTTTTCTTCCAACCCGCTTATTTATCCAAGCATAAGGAGGATGGAACCCTTTTTTCAGAACCTGCATATCTATTCGAGCATGCGGAAAACAGAACCTGCCTATCCATTCAGGCATTTAGAGAATGGAATCTCGCATTGATGATTAACAAGTTTGTGATCGGTGAAATTTAGTGCCTTTTGGTCTTTGCTATATCCCTGTTTCACCATAATGAGAAAAGAGGGGCAGCTATTGTCACTGAATTTTCACCTCTCTTTACCTTTATTATTATTACTACAATAATAATAATTATTATTATTGTTGTTGTTGTTGTTAGTCATATTAGATACAAAACCAAAAAGAGATAAATAAAGGTCCACTTAAATAAAATAAGAGTCCACATAATATTAAATAAGAGTACACTGTATTAGTGGCCCATTTAGCCCAAGAATAAACTCTATCTAACCCTTTTTTTCTTATATCCAATGTGCAGCATTAATATCAGCCATCGGATCTAGGTCAAGGATCCAATGGTCCAGATTGGATCAATAAAAGAAGGGTTGCTCTCCCCCACTCGCGCCGCCACTCGCCCTTCCCCTCCGTGCGCGTGCGAGTCACGCGCCTACACCTCAAGACGCTAGGCCACTACTGTCGTAATGTAGCACCGCCATGGCACATCACCCGTGACCACCTCGCCGTTCTCCAGCATCGCCAAGCTGGACAAAACCACTTTAGCCAACTGCAATCTCCACCATTTGAATCTGTAACAAGCAAAGAGGGGAAATGGGATTTGAACATGGAAAAATCAAAGGAGATTTGTCCCAAAATTAGTACAAATTCGAGCCAAATCAAGCACAAAGGGAGAAGTCAAATCTGATTCAGAAATTAAGAGAGCAAGGATCAAGAAAAATAGATAGAAATTAGGGATTTCTTTGTTTCATATTTCTTGTAATTATGGCATAAAAACCCTATAAAAGGGGTTCAAATTCTTTGTAAAACACACATAGTCATACACTGAGAATCATACAAATGGGGAGATAATCTGTAAATTTTGATCGTCGGTTGAATACAAGAAGGAAGCATTTCTGGTATAATTTTGTCTATCACTATTTTTATTTTTATTTTCATTCGAATATATTAAAATAGAAGTGTTCTTACCTAATTTTTGAGCCACCATCTTCAGATTTGAAACCTTTTTTTGGTCCGTGGTTGAAAAAGGATTTTTTTAAATTTTACCACCACCGGCAAGCGGCGGTCGGCGCCGATACATGGCGGCCGGTAGGGCGGTGGTTGAAGGACATGAACATTTGAGAGAAAGCTTGAAAGGGTGTTTAGATCCAAGATTTTTAAAAGGGGTTTATGAATTGTGTTTATAAAAGTTGTGTTTTATACCATGTGTTTTAAAACAAAGTGGGTAAATTGTGTCATAAATCCCTCCGCCCTATTTTTATTCACTCTGCCGGTTACCATATTTTAAAACCTTTCATTTCGGTCTCTTTTTTATTAATCTTAGCCTCTGATTTTGACACTTCACCAATTTGGTCACTGTTTCCTTTTAAATTTGGCATCTAGTTTTGTTTTGTTCTTAATTCGGTCACTATTTGTTTAATTTGCTTTTAATTATTTTTTAATAGTAAATTCTTTTTATTAATAAATTATTTTTTACTTTTTTTAAAAAATGATTTATAACATGTTTTTTTATAAAATAAGCTAATATATAAAAAGTATCCCCTCATTTAATTTTAATAAAACCGACCTATTTTAATAATTGTGTTTTTCTTTTTTCTTTTCTTGTTTGTTTATTTACGCTTATTCCTTTAATTTGTTATCCTTGTTTTTTTAGATTAATTTAATATATTCATTGTTGTAATGTTTAATATATAATAAATGTGGTGCCTTACTAAACGTGAATGACGGGTTAGCGCCAGAAGTGTTGGCAGTGATTGAAGTTTATTTTTCGAATAGTAAGGTCGTTAAAATGGAATTAAATTCATAAATGGACAATAATTTTAAGCTTTACGTGAATTCACAAAATCCGACATCAAAATATTTTATAATCAGCTAGGTACCATTTTTGGGCGCAGTGGGGGTGCTAACCCTTCCCCACATGTAATCGACTCCCGAACCCATTTTCTATGGTTTCACAGACCAAAACCGTTGTTTTAATAAAACAAAATGATTTTATTAAAACGACCCATTTTAGGTGATCCAATCACACCTCTAAAAAATATTGGTGGCGACTATGTTGTTTTAAGTTTTCAAACGTTGAAACGCCTAGAAAGAAGGTTGCGACAATACCACTGTTGGGAAACACCGGTACACCCCATGGCGCAGCGGAAAAATTATCTGGCATAATCCACTAGTGATCCATGTACAAGAGACGAATTTGGGGTGATAAAGGATGAAAATATTACCTCAAGTAATCTGGAATTCCACAGCGAGTATAGGAGAATCCAAATCAAATCTGAGTCATCACAACAGCATTCCAACCTCTACGCAGTCCACCTGAATAAAACGAACAATTTTTCTCTTCTCTAACTGTTAGAGAGGATTTTTGAAAAATACAAAAACCATCTATTGGCTGCTAGGCCTTATGCCTTTATATAGCATTTAAAAAATCGAATTCTAATTAAATTTGGATTCTTTAAATATACAATATATTTAACCGAATATAATTAAATATGTAGAATTTGATTTTACTTTAATTAGGTTTCTTTTAGATATATATATATATATATTAATAGTATTTGATAATTACAATAACTTATCAAATATTAACATATATATAAAAATGAAACTATCTATAATTACAATAATTATAACAATTTCGATTTCTCACTAATTATGAGTACAACAAGTTTGTAGACATGCTATCTAGTCAATATTTGTTCATTTCAATCATAGGGTATGACCCTTGTAGGTACTTGTAACGTTAGCAGTAATATCCAAAAGAATTCTAATATTACAAGCAATGAGTGGCATCTAGCAATACATCATTGCTACCTAAGTTACATGAAATCGTGGTTCAATTTAACCTTTTTGTGATTAACTTCTTTTATGTATTTCATCCTTTTGTCCTCATATCTAGATCGGACACAAGTCATGGATTAGTCACACTTGTATAATCCATCTAATGTTTTTTGATATCTTGAGTAGACTATTATAAACGAATAACTATGATATCCCATATCAATTTATTCGAGCATGGCCATGCATTTTCTAGTCTCACTCTATCAAGTGGCCTATGATATTAATCCTATTATGTAGGAGGGACAAATCCTATCTTGATCAACCATATTTCGCTATATGAATTGTGACATATCTAATATCAGTCTTTATAGTGTAGTCAGTTACGGCACACATTTGACCGTATCAAAATATGTCACTCACGATGTTGAAATAATGATGATCTCAAGTCTGGGGATCATACATGTAGTTATCACCATGAGCAATATTGTGACTGTCACATAATAATCCAAGAAACATGCTCATATCGGGTCAGTCTAGTATGTCGTTCCCTAACACGTACTTATGTATTGATTTTGACATCTCCATGTCAATGATAACACTTTGTCATCAATCAACTACATATTAGTCTTAATACATTATTGTTGTCCAAGCCCACAATAATTCTCTACTAAGGACATTCAAGAATAACTATATTATTCTAAGGACTTTATTATTATTCAGTTAATTTATAAATACACAGAATAAGACTAAAATAACAATAATGGCTTTTTATTAATAAACAAGATAAAATAAGTATGTTTTTTACAACCATCTCATAATTGGTCTTTGGGCATACTCCAACAGCTATGTGACCTCGAGTATGACAAAGCTTTGTGGAAACATGTAAAACTTATTGTAGACTTAATGATACCTTGATTTAGGTGATCTAAGAACTCTAGCTAGTGTAGGATATATGATAGCTCATAGATAGTAAAGCCTTATCTATACTCTTTAGACTGTAATTATTTGGCATGCTTATTTTATGATAATCACAAATTATGGTAGAGTAGAAATGTACCACTAAGCTTTGTAAGCTCAACGTTCGAAATCGTTGTGTTCGTTCGCATATTAGTAGATGGATCATGGCCAAGAAGCACATCAAGAAGGGATTTCCTAGCACCTTCAGAGTACAATGCTTAGTATTTAGTCTTGGGCTTATGTATTCATAGGACCTTACGAATTATTGAGTTTGTAAACTCTTTTGAAATATTATTTTGTTATACGATGTTTTAAACTTGGAGCTCTTGTTTTGTAAACTTAATTATAATTTTTATTTAAATTCATGGATTTATGGATATCTAATGTTTTTAAATGATGGCTAAGCTTATGATTTTTAATGGAAATTTTGATAGGTTGGTTTTGGGTGACCCGATTGTAGTACTTCGGATCAGGATCAGGGTGTTACATGACGTGACTCGTAGGGGCTTTGGAAACCGTGCAGGGTCATTTGAAATACTTTTATAATTATTTGTTTGTTTGATTGATAAATCGTGATGCTTTGTATGCTAGTTCGAATAAATTGACGTGAATTGTTGGATTTTATGTTTAAGGGTTAATATCATAAATATCCAATTAAATATTCATAAAGGCGATAATTGTGGTTAAATAATTAAATGCGCTAGCAAACAAACCTTAATGAATTTTGTAAAATTTAGGGAGCGAGCAAGGCCTCGTAATTTCATAATATGCTAATACGTTTTAAGCTAGTGATTTAGATATCAGTACGGGCTACGGCTGTAATGATACTTTATTTAAAGTTGTATCGATATGGGTCGACTCGTATCGATACTTGAGGAAAGTTAAGATTTCCAGTAAACAAATTCAGTATCAGTACGTGTGTGAGTACCGATACCCAAGGGTACCGTACCAATTCTCAAGTTCGAGTATCGGTACTCTATAAGTGGAATAACCTTTAAATGCTAAATAATAAATGGAAATTGATGTGTGCAACTAATAACCTGATTAATGCCTTAATTTATGAGATAACGTGGACTGCTGGAGATAATTAATGATAATAATTATGTACTCATCCATAATGTATTAATAACTCGATAATGTAATATGAATGAATTGTTGATGATTAGAAACAATAGAGAAATCCTTAGGATCACGTTGCTTGAATGTCAGATAGGCATTTGATTGGTTGAGTCACATTGATTGATGGGATCCGAATACCGGGTGAGAGTGTTGCAACACCATGGTCAAAGATACCAAATGTACGTTGCAGATGTTGTGCGGAACCGGGTCTCATTCGAAGATACTCGATGGGGGATTCTAAGTATAGAGTGTACGCTCCTGATGTTTTGTGGCACTGGGTCTTACTTAGGTATTGTAGAGTATAGAGCGTGCGTTCTCGATGCTATGTGGCCCTGAGTCTCACTCTAGGTTTGTGGTTCTACTTGTGTGCTTTTGCCTAGATGATCTGATGAGATCTCGGGTATGGTTGGGTCATGCGTGCTATATTTGATGATTGTTATGATATTCACATGTGTTTAGCCAATTAGTGGTAGCGTCACATGCTTATTTATCTCTCCTTATTGCTCGTAGTAGCTTGCATTCTTATGTATATAATTAACATGAAGTATAATAGAGTAGATGCGTACCATTGAGCTTTGTAAGTACAGTGCCAAAAATCGTTGTTTCTGTGTGTAAGTTAGTATATTTATCGGGAGCTCGTGGAACACTATCAGTTTGGGATTCCAGCAAGCGGTGATTGTCAAAGTACAATAATTGTATTTAGTGAGTACTCATAGGACCCGACGTGGCTGAGTTTGTAACTTTATTTTTTAAATATTATTTTGCTATACAATGTATAAATTTGGAGCTCCTATTTTGTAAATTTGTTTATGTTGTATATTTAATTATATGAAGTATTTGATGTTATAATGCTTTGAATAAAGGCTAAATCTATGGTTTTTAAATGAAACTTTATTCGGTCGGATTTTAGGTGACCCGAATGTAGTACTTCGGATTCGGATCGAAATTAGAGTATCACAATATTAATATGAGATAGGATCGTCTTACATCATGTAAAACTTGAAAGTTTTACACCTTTTTTGGACCGTTGGATAAAGGTGAATGGATGGATGAGATTAACAGTAGGAAATGTGAAAATTATCATAAGAAAAAAGATAAGAAAAGAATCTTAGCCATTTATTACCCCTATCCATCGGTTTAAGAATGTATAAAAGTAATTGTTGAGTTTTACATAGTGAAAGTGGATCTTGACCCTGTTAATGAGATAGGATCCTCTTACACAAGTTTTATACGTTGGATGGAAGCCAGTGTAGGGATGAGATTAACAGTGAGAAACATCAAAAAAAAAGATAAGTGGACAATTCATAATAAATATATAAATTTATTGAATGCAGAAATGTAAAGATTATTGCATGACAAAAAATATAAATGGATAGATGGATAATATTTTACAATTTATACTATAATTAATATATTTTACCTATGGAAAGTTCTGCATTAAAGTTAAATTATTTTTTAATAGAAGTCGCTAGTTTTAGTAAAGAGAAAATATCAAAACTACAATGAGGGTTTATAACCATAATCGTAAACTAAATACATAATTTAGGCATTTTTCTGTAACCATTGACACAAGAAATTAGCCACTCGAGATCATACAAGAAAAATGTTAAAAAAACCCAATTAAAAGACTTGAACAAAATATAGATACGAATGATCTGATTGCATTGGCAAACGAACCAAAAAAAGGATCAAACTACTGAAAGACCAACAACAACAGCAAATCGGAGTCAAACATTGTGAGAAACTATCCATGAATGCAAACCGTGTATCCAAATCTAATCTGAAGGTCCAAAGCATGGAAGATCACCAGGATAACAAATAAGCGTCATCTTGATCAATCATGACATCGTTAAATCCAATCTTGAAAAACATAAAATAAAAATAACGACCAAGCGACCAAGACAAAAGAAAGAAAACGTGCCAAAGGTAGAGAAAAATAAATCAAAAGTCAGAGAAAAACGTGCCATAAAGTCATAATTATTCTTAATAAAAACTAGAAAAAGAAAAAAAAAACACAAAGATTATATATATATTAAAACAAAAGAAAAAGAAAGGATATCGATGGTCGACGACTAGCCCTAAAACTAATGCCACACCTACCAAACACAAATGAAAAGAGAAAAAGTGAGTAGCACAATAGAAATTAGGGTTACCGAAAAATTAACCTTTTTATTTTATACACATATAAAAGCTAAACTATATTTTTTGACAAATTTTAAATTTAATTATAATCCTATTTAGAGAAAGAGAATGGGACTCTAAGGAAAGGAATAACATTGTTTCAGTGGATCTAAAACTTATAACTTAATGAAATACGATGAACAAAGATAATCAACTTAGACAACCAGTCAAATGTGTTTGTTCTATAAAAGTCAAATTATTGAATTAAGACAATTCATAATAAATATATAAATTTATTGAAATATAAATTTAATTCAAGTGAGAAAGAAATTTAATTCAAATGAGAAAGGACACGCATAGCAAATTATAGGTGGTTGGGATACAGATTCAAGACTGAAAGAATGAAGACGGGCAATAGGACGATGTAGGTATGTAGCAAAATAATAAGTTGCGTTTGGTTTCGGTAATGGTACACCCAACCTACAAAAAAGGGCATCAAAACCCCTTTATAGGTTGAAGCTATGAAGCTTACCTTATTATTATGAAAGATAAAATATATTGGTAAAAAAAATTGAGCCAAAATTAGAAGTTAAACTATTTTTAGAGTTTGATTATTCAACTTTGTTAGTCTAGATGTTTGATAATAGGGGACTGTAACGACAGACTGAGGTAAAAAAATTTCAATCTAAAAAAACTTATTTTATGAGTTTTTGAATTAAAGGCTTGGACTTTAATTAAAAAAATTATAAAAACTCTTTTGTCCTTGACAATTACAAAAAAAAATCTGTAAATAACATAAATAACTAATAAAATTAAAAAGATATTTTCATAACTAAGAAATTAATATATACATCTAAATTTAATAATGGATAAAATTATATTTAAAATATATTTTTATAAATAAGATATTAATATATATATCAAAATTTAATATTATTAAAATTATATTAAAAAGATATTTTCACAAATAAGAAATTAATATATACATCCTTTATATAGGCTTAGTAATGATATTAAAAAATTAATTTTTACAATCTAATTAAAATTAATAGATGCAAAATATAAATAACTAATAAATTATTGGGTAATCTTCGCTTGTGATCTCTTTTGTTTGGGGTTTGTTCTATTTTGGTCATCCGAATTCAAAAAAGATTATTCTTGCCACTTACGTTTTGAATCGTATCTGTTTTAGTCTATTGATCGTTAACCTCCGTTAATAAAAATAATAATTTCTAATTTAACCCCTAAACTTTCAAAATTTTATTTTTTTACTATCTTCCCCAGAACTTAAAAACTTTATTTCTACACTCACTACCCGATCCTGACCCTCTTTTAAAAAATTGAATAAGTAGGAAAAACCGCATTGAAACTAATTGGGTGGCACAAATGAGGGAATAAGTAGAGGCTGAGAGATACAACAGCCCAACAGAGTACAACATATTGTCACCAGCTACAACTAATCCAAGAACAAAATAGACCAAAGCAAGAACTTTGATGGAAGTTGAAGTTGAAGTTGAAGAAGTCGTCGAAGTTTCAAGTTTCCGAGACGAATGAAGAAGAAATAAAGGGATGAAAAGGATTGGAAATCCAGCAGTTTGCACAAAAGTTACCATCCATTTACTATTTCCACCTTGATCATAATAAAATCTCCCCAAAAGAACTGCAGGAGCTTGGCCTACAACAAGAAACAAAATATTGATTGTCACCATAAACCACCATTGCCAGCGCCCGAGTTTAAGAAACGGTGATTGATCCATTACATTTTCGTCCACGATCAGAAACGGTTCTTGGTCATCTGTAATTGAATACAACTCAAAGTGTAAACAAACAATTTAATCTAATAACTTTCTATAATTGAAAACATTAATTGTAAAATGTGAAAGTTTTAATCACAAATCTAAAAACCTTTCCAAACATAAAAATTACAAGAATCCACAAACCCTACCTCTAATCTAACAACAAACTACAATAAGAATCCGGAAAACAATAAGCAAACATAAAACTAAAAGCAAAATTGTGTATTTTCAAAGAGTTACTGCCTACATAATTAGTGGGGAAATGAGATTAACTGATTTTGGCTTAAAATTAAGCAGACGTTCACAAAAACAAGCTATATCATACAATATTTCAACTTTTTTTTTTCAGGCGACATATTCCAAATTTGAATTAACCTCCCCAAACAAAGGGAATCACTTAAAAAACAATTTCTAACCATTCAATTTTTTATTCTGAGGAGAACCCAGTAAAGTAAAAAGGCGGGAAAATAGAAGGAAAGGGCATACTTACCATTCATGGTGCGGAGGTTGTATCGTTGAAATTTGAATCAAAACTTGAAAGTTTTGGCGAAGATGGTGAAAAATAAAGTTTTGAAAGATTGGGGGTTAAATTAAAAATTATTTTTTATTAACTGAGGTTAACGGCCAATGGACCAAAATAGACACAATTCAAAACGTAAGTGGTAAGAATGATCTTTTTTAAATTCGGGTGACTAAAATAGAACAAAACCCAAACAAAAAGGACCACAGGTGAAAATTACCCTAAACTATTTAAACAAGTACTAGGGGTGGCAATCGGGTGGGGAATAACTGAAAATAGTGGGGTTCGAACCGACAGGTATGGGGAATAGCCGAAATCTTGACTTACGGGGACGGGGGACGTTTTATCACAAAAGCTCAAATGTAGATGGGGACGAGGATTGTTATATCCGAACCTGAGGATAACTGAACCGTATCCATATAAATCACCGTGGGGATCCCCAAAAAATATTCACAGGGATCCCAATATTTTTACAAAGTTGGATGGTCATAAGGGTAATGTACCCATTTTTCAACAAAAAAATCTAATCTCTCATAACTTGAGTATAGCCAACTGTAGTAAGTTTTGAAATTTTCTGTAAATTTCATAAAAATAATTAGAAAGTGGTCTATACATCATTGTAAACCCAATTCAGTCTAGTTTTGTTTAAAATACACTGCGATCAATTTTGATATGTATTTTTAAAATATGAATATTTGAATGTTGAAAGTTCATAAAAATTTGGCAGCAAATTTCTTAGAAAATAGTTTAACAATGTCTTTGAAAAATCACCAAAAATTATGCAAGATAAATTAGAAAGTGAGCCTTATATTTCTATAATCATACGGAAGTCTAGATTCGTTTAAGGCAAAATGTTCTTGATTTGGAGTTATATATAATGAGATATTAATTTTTGAGTGAGCAAAGGTCCGGAAAAAAGAACGTAGATTGTTTCCAAAAACAACAATGGCGGCGACTTCAAAAATTTGCCATAAATCGTTCAAGTAAAATTAAAAGAGGTAATTTATATGGTTAGAAGTATTATCGAATCTAGTTCTTTTTAGAACAAACGGATCATGATTTGGAACCTTAGATTATTAGTTATATTTTTTAAAAGGTAGTACATGTTGTCATGTTTCAATAGTTAATATTTTAGCCTTGTTATATAGCTTTAAAATGGTTTGTTTGTTGTTGGTGAAATTAATGTTGAGTATTTTTTTTAATGTATTAAGTTTCGTTTTTTTTGGGGTATGAGAATTTACCGAAAACTACGGGGATTTTTAAGGGATGGGTATAGGGATGAAAAAAATACCTGAAACGTATAATGGGGATTCCCTGAAACCGTACCCGCAAGTGTTGGGGACAGAGTGGGGAATGCAAAACCGTTCTCGACCCGCCCCATTACCTCCCCTAACAAGTATTGAATATAATCATGTCCTTATATGTTATTTTGTCTCTGCTAATAATAAAAGAATTAAAGGCACCAATGGCCCTAAAGCAATCACTTTATACCAAGTTGGCCCCTGAAGAATTTTTTGGGACGTTTTATCCCCTAAACTTTAAATTGTGACATCAGTTGCCTTTTACCGTTAACTCTCGTTAAAAAGAATTCATGGACCAATCAGAGCGCACCATGTGTCACTAATAAACAAAAAAAAAATCAGCTGACTTTAATAAAGGGTAAATTGCACATTAAGTCTATCATATTTTTATTTTTGTTCAATTTAGTTCTAAAAATCTTTATTAACCCAAAATTGACCCCATTTTCTTTCTATTTTTATAATTTAGTCCCATATTTTTAATATTATGATATTTTTTCAATTTAGTCCTCAAAATCTTTATTTAACCTGAAATTGACCCCTATTAATTTATAATTTTTATAATTTTGTCCAATATTTTAAATATAATTATAGTTTTGTTCAACTTAGTCCTAGAAGTCTATATTTAACCCGAAATTGACCCATATTTCTTTATAATTTAGTTTAATATTTTAAATATAATAATATTTTTGTTCAATTTAGACCTAAAAACCATTATTTAAATATTAGGTTAAATATAGATTTTTAGGAATAAAATAAACAAAAATATCATCATATTAAAAATATTGGACTAAATTTTAAAAAAATAGAAATAAATTGGATCCAGTTTCAGGTTAAATAAAGATTCTTAGGATTAAATTGAACAAAATATTATCATATTTAAAATATTGGACTAAAATAAAAAAATATAAAGAAATCAAGGTTAATTTTGGGTTAAACAAAGATTTTTTGCACTAAATTGAATGAAAATATAATTATATTTAAAATATTGGACTAAATTATAAAAAAAAAACTAGAAAGAAAGTGGGGTTAATTTTGGGTTAAACAATGATTTTTTGACTAATTTGAACACAAATATGATTATATTTAAAATATTAGACTAAATTATAAAAATTATAAAGAAATATGGGTCAATTTAGTGTTAAATATAGATTTTTTGGATTAAATTAAACAAAAATATAATTATATTTAAAATATTGGACTAAACTATAGAAGTTATAAAGTAATAGGGGTCACATTTGGGATAAATAAAGGTTTTGAGGACTAAATTGAACAAAAATATCATAATAATAAAAATATTGAACTAAATTATAAAATTAGAAAGAAATTTGAGTCAATTTCAGGTTAAATAAAGATTTTTAGTATTAAATTGAACAAAAATAAAAATTTAGCAGACTTAACGTGCAATTTACCACTTTTATTATAGTTAGCTATTTTTTTTTTGTTTATTAGTGACACACGACGAGTTTTGATTGGTCCATGAATTGTTTTTAATGGGAGTTAACGGTAGGAGACAACTGAGGTCACGATTTAAAGTTTAGGGGGCTAAACATCCCAAAATATTCTTTAGGAATATTCTTTAGGGGCCAACTCGGTATAAAGTATATAATTTAGTAGTAAAGAGTAAAGAACATATACTATTGTGTAATCACATCAGAATATTCAAAAAAGTAACAAATATATTTTTTTTCTTCTAAAAGTAACAATTTAGTCAATTAAAATTTTGTTTCAAACATATCATGCTGCCGTTAAAAGTAAAACATGGTTGGGTATAGTAATATTTTTACTCTCCAAAACTTATGCATTCTATCAACTTGATCCTAATTCAAAAATAATTAAATAAACTTAACCCTTCATATTTTAAAACTTTATTGTAATTTGTAAACAATCAGGTATTTTTTAAAATTTTATTTATAGTACTCTTACCGAGTTGCCCCTTAAATTTTTTGAGACATTTTATCCCCTAAAATTTTAATCGATACCTCTGTTACCCCACATTTTTTCTGTCAAAAAAATATCATGGACCAATCAAAATGTGCCATGTGTCATCCTTTAACAATAAAATCAACTTACTTTAACAAAAGTGGTAAATATTTTGTTATAAAAATTAGAAAGAAATAAGTGTCAATTCTGGTTTAATAAAGTTTTTTAGGGACTAAAATGAAAAAAATAAAAATCCGACAGACTTAACATGCATTTACCCATTTTATTAAAGTCAATTGATTTTTTTGTTAAAAAATGTGTCACATTCTAATTGGTCCACAAGATATTTTTAATTGAAAAAATATGGGACGACAAAGGTAATGATTGGAACTTTAGGGGACAAAGCGTCTTAAAAAAACTTTAAAGGACAAATAAAAGAGATATAGTTTAGGGGTAATAGGCCTTTAAGCCTGTAAATAATAAAAATTGTTTTAAATAAATTAAAAGTCTAAAATTAAAAACTTAAAATTCATATTTAAAAATATGATTTATCACCCATTCGATTGTAAGCATATAGACAATTGTGACGAAACTAATAATCAATAACAAAATTAATAATGTAATGAATCTCTTTCGTCACCTACATATTGAAGTTATTATATTATTGATGAATCAATTAGTAATTGATAATAAATTCCTATTTAATTTTGTGACATAATTTTTTTTACTAATACAAAGCATAGGCGACATTATGTATTATCGTCATCCATACTCTAATTAGGTGACAATATATTATGTCATTAACATTGTAACGGTATCTTTTTGTCACTTATATAATATAATTAGTATATTAATTTTTGGTGACGATGTGATGATCAATGACTAAATTTTATATCACCGAATGACGTAACTAGTTGTCACATGAATACAAATTATA
The DNA here is from genome assembly GCA_019671005.1 of Hibiscus mutabilis. Lineage (NCBI taxonomy): Eukaryota > Viridiplantae > Streptophyta > Magnoliopsida > Malvales > Malvaceae > Hibiscus > Hibiscus mutabilis. The sequence continues at coordinate 11,478,360 of CM033711.1, forward strand.
AGACGACGGTATAAATTAACATCAACATATGTTCGACAACACGTGATGAAAAAGAATACAATGTCACATTTGATATTTAATAACATTGTAACACCCTCTTCCTGGTCTGGTAGAGATCCAGGTCTGATAGTGTTGGAAGACTAATCGAAGGTTCGGAAAAAGTTTCAGAGTTCAAAACCTAATCTAAGTATCATATTGATTATTCTTAAGACTTATCAACTTTGTTTGTTACTAAATTTAATCGGAGTTGGGGTCAATTTCAAACTTTTCTTAACCTTAGGGACTAAGTTGTAAATTTTTACTGGTTATCTGATTTCGTATTATCAATTGAAATTAACTCTCCAATTATTGATCTAAAGGTTTCATTATTAGAACCTATCGAATTACTATGCCAATTAAACCAACTTGAGACTTTTTACGAAAATCAGTTTTGTGACTTAACTAAATTTACCAAATTTCACTGGTGCACTTATAAACCACGTTTCTATTGGTATGTCAAATTTTAGGGCATTCGGAATCCACTTACCAAGTTTTCTCCTCAGGCTCATTTTCGGCACTTTTTAACCTATTTAAATCTAGTCATTATAAGCATACAACAAACCATATTATTAAGTCATCATATAATTCTAGAAAGGTTATACAAAACAAGTTGGTCCATATGTCACTTCACTAGGAGTTTATAGCAAAATATAACATACATAAATGGCAGAGACGTGACTTGCAACCGCAACAACACGATCAAAGCTTGTAATTGTTCAAGGTCCTGAAAATGTATGTGACACACATGTTAGGCTTACATAGCCTAGTGAGGTAGTTATAACAATTACCATGAATGATTAATATTATGAAATGCATGATAATCAAATATACAAGTAGTTATACTATGCACAATTCATGCTTATTACACATATTCTCATGCTTTCATATTCACATATTACATGTCACATAGTCATATCATAATCATATTGTCATAGGACAATTCATAGGCACATATCACATTAGGTACTATTGGATACAAGGATTCCCCTATACACCAACACATATAACGGAGAGTGGGCCGTAGCCCTTGAGCCGTAGCTCCGCAGATATATCCCTTACACAGCCGACCTTATTTCCCCCACATATAGGCCGTAGCCCTGGACCACAGTCCTCACTTACTTAACTGAGCTCAATAATCCTATGGTATGCCAATTGTATCCAATGTCCATAATTGCACAAATTCACATAGTCCATAAAATTTTCAAGTCATATCATATCAAATATCAAAATGAGCCTTAGCTCCATATCATGTAACATTTCATATCATTTTCACATATCACAAACGTGTAGCATATATAGTCATGTTTGTGCATATCAAAGCAATGCAGGTACTTACCGGATTTTCCAATCGAATTAAACATAGTTGCTATACAGGAGCCCTTAAACAAATACAAACATAACTACAAAATAATGCAACGGGATGGCTCCGAGCCTATCCCTTGAAACAACTACACTCACCTCGACAACCTGATGCTTTTAAGACTCTATGATAACAACGCCTTTATCCCTGGCTTTCGGAAGAGATGACGGTTGTTCTTTATCAACCCCTTGAGCCAATCGATTGCAAGGACTCGAATTTATCGAATAAAAAAACTCGGGATTATCAACCCCTCTGTAACATTTCCCCTATTTATACCCCAAATGGCCGGCCCCCAATTGCCTTCTCCATTCTCCACTAATCATGGGGCCGTGGCACATTTTGGGGCATAATACCCATTTTGCTTGCCCACGTGGCGGCAATTGATGCCACCTTAGGCCACTTCAATTTAAACGCGGGAAATCCACGATGATTTCCTTCAAATTAAAGGAATCAACCGTGGCCCTCCCACTCACGTTATAATTTTTTTACTAATAATAGTAAACTGATACAGTTAGCCCAAATAACCTTTATTGCTTCAAATTAGGCACAAGATCGAGCTAATTATATAACCGATACAAAATATTCGATCACCGAAACTTAACCCCGACTAGACCAATTTTCGGGGTGTGACAATTCTCATCCCTTAAGAAAATTTGTCCTCGAATTTTCATTTTAGGCGAACAGGTGGGGATACTACTTCTACATAGTCTCCTCGGGTTACCATGTTGCCTTTTCAACATAATAATTTCACCACAAAACTTTCACTAAGGGCACAGTCTTGTTACGAAGCCATTTAACTTCTCGTGCGAGGATCTGAATAGGTTCTTCCTCGTATGTCATATTAGATTGGATTTCCACAAATTCCGGTTCAATCACATGGGAAGGATCTAACCGGTACTTGCGTAGCATAGATACATGGAAGACATTGTGAATCTGACTTAACTCCTCGGGGAGAGCTAATCGGTAGGCAACAGGTCCAATCATTTCAATCACCTTGAATGGACCAATGAAGCGGGGACTTACCTTTCATTTCTTTCCGAAACGAACAATCTTCTTCCACAGAGATACTTTGAGGAAGGCCTTCTCACCAACCTCGTACTGAATATTTCTCCTACCCAGATTGGTATAGGACTTATGTCGGTCGAAGGCAGCCGTAAGCCGATCACGGATAATGGTAGTTCTTTCTTCAGTTTTCCGAAATAAGTCAGAACCTAGCATTTTGCATTCACTGAGTTCAGTCCAACAAATAAGAGTTCTACACCTCATCTTATAGAGAGCTTCATACGAAGCCATTTGAATTGAAGCCTAGTAACTGTTGTTGTAAGCAAACTCGACCAAGGGTAGGGATTTATCCAACGTATTCCTAAAGTCAATGACACAAGCTCAGAGCATATCTTCCATAATCTGAATAACTCTTTCAGATTGGCCATCGGTTTGAAGATAAAAAAACAGTGCTAAGATGACTCGGGTTCCCAAGGCCTCGTATAAGGTCCTCTAAAATCGAGACGTAAATCGTGGATCACGATCGGAGATGATAGATACTGGGATTTTGTATAAACGAATAACTTCATGGATGTACAACTCTACGAGCTTAGGCAATCTGAAATCCATTCTTACCAGAAGGAAGTGAGTAGACTTGGTGAATCGGTCCACAATGACCCATATGGCATCATTTTTCTTCAGAGTCAAAGGTAGACCACTTACGAAGTCCATCGTGATACGCTCTCATTTCCATTGCAGAAGTTCAATGGGCTGCAGAAGACCCGTAGACACCTTGTGCTCGACTTTAACTCGTTGGCAAGTCAAACACTTAGCTACGTAGTCCGTGATTTCATTCTTCATACCAGACCACCAATAGATCTCCTTCAGATCTTTGTACATTTTGATAGCTCCAGGGTGAATAGAGAAAGTGCTAGAATGAGCTTCACTTAGGATTTGGTTTTGAAGATCATCATCATCGAGAACACAAATGTGGTGGCGAAAACAAAATAATCTTTCAAAATTCAAAGCAAAGTCAGGATCTGAGCTATCATTGACCTTAGCAATAAGGGGTTGCAAGTCCTCATCAGTTTCTTAGAGTGCCTTAATTCGAGATACAATGGTGGAGTGAACTCTCAGCTCAGCTAACAATTTGCCATGCTTTCTGAGTCGGAAGTGAGCATTCAAGCATCTCAAAGAAGAAGTGGGCTTCCGTCTAAGAGTGTCATCCACCACATTAGCTTTACCGGGATGGTAGTCAATGATTGAATCATAATCTTTCAACAATTCCATCCATCGACGCTGACGAAGATTTAACTCTTTCTGAGTTAGGAGATATTTCAAGCTTTTATGATCAGTGTAGAGATAACGCTTCTCACCATAAAGGTAATACCGTAAAATCTTCAAAGCAAACACAACTACGGTAAACTCTAGATCATGAGTCGGATAGTTCAACTCGTGAGGCTTGAGTTGACGTGAGGCATAAGCTATGACTTTGCATTCTTGCATCAGAACACAGCCTAATCCCAGGTATGATGCATCACTGTACACAGTGAAGTCTTTGCCCGACTCGGGTTGCACTAACACAGAGGCATGAGTAAGGACTTGCTTGAGCTGGACGAAACTCCTTTGCTGATCAACAGTCCATACAAAAGGGGTATCCTTATAGAGAAGCTTCGTTAAGGGTGCTGCAAGCAATGAGAATCCCTTAACGAATCTACGATAATAGCCTACAAGGCCCAGAAAACTACAAACTTCTCCCACATTTTTTGGATGAGTCCAATCAAGGATTGCTTGAATCTTCTTTGGGTCCACCTGAATTCTCGTAGAAGAGATTACATGGCCAAGAAATGATACTTCAGACAACCAAAATTCACATTTACTGAACTTGGCATAGAGTTGTTTCTTCCGAAGGGTCTAAAGCACAATCCTAAGATGTTCTTCATGAGAAACAGAGTCTTTAGAATAGATCAGAATGTCATCTATAAAGACAACCACAAACTTATCAAGATAGGTCTGGAATACACGATTCATCATATCCATAAAAGATACAGGTGCATTCGTGATCCCAAGAGGCATCACCAAAAATTCATAGTGACCATATCTAGTTTGAAAGGTAGTCTTTGGGACGTCAGACTCCTTTACCAGCATTTGGTAGTATCCAGACCAAAGATCTATCTTAGAAAATACAGAAGCATCCTTCAACTGATCAAAGAGGTCATCTATCCTCGAAAGTGGGTACTTGTTCTTGATCGTCACTTTATTCAATTGACGATAGTTAATGCATAGACGAATCGATCCATCATTCTTTTTGACGAACAAACCGATGCTCCCTAGGGTAAGGAACTCAATCGGATGAATCCCTTATCTTGAAGGTCTTGAATTTGAGCTTTTAACTCTTTCAACTCTACCGGAGCCACTCTATACGGAGTAGTTCTAGGTTGTACTTCTATCCCGAACTTTACTTCACGGGTGAGAGGGAGTCCCAGAAGGTCATCGGGAAACACATCGGGAAATTTTTTCACAACGGGTACGTCTTCGATTTTCAAATCTTTCTTAGACTCCATGGCATACATGAGACTCTTTTTAAGCTCAGGTTCAGACTTTATCAAGGTTATGCTCTCCTTACCGAGTCTACAGAGATATAATTTCTTCTTTGAACAATCCACCCATGCTTGATGTTTAGCTAGCCAATTGAGGCCTAGAATGAGATCGAACTCATGGAAGGGTAAAGGGATCAAGTTGGCTGGAAATGGGATCCCTTGGATCCTTAGGGGACAAGCTCTACAGATTATTAGAATAGCCACACTATCTCCTAGCAGATTTAAGACAAGTATCTCGGAAGCAAAATGTTTACATTCTAAAGCATACTTTTCAATCAAGGGTTCACTAATAAAATAGTGCATGGAGCCTGGATCTATCAAAGTATAAAAAATTCAGAACATAACTCTACTATACCTGCAATCACATCTGGATCATCCTCTTGCTCGTGACCTCGAACGTGATACATTTGGGCTGAAGTCTGCGGATCACGACCAACTAAAGGAGTATTGTTGTTGTGGGGTCTACCTGCAGATCAGGATGGTACTAGCTTGGTTTCTATCCTCTTATTAGGATTGTTCTGAGAAGCTATAGATGTAGGAGCCTGAGGGTTCTGTAGGCACTGACGGATGAAGTGGCCAAACTCTTCACAAAGGTAACAAGAACCGGATTGCCTACAACACTGCCCCGAGTGCCTTTTCTGGCAGAAGTTGCATAAGGGAATCTGGGAACCCTTTGTGGAACTGCCCATGCTATCCACTAAAGCTGTGCGGGTAACGATTGTTTCGGCAGACAGGAACTGAGGTACATACCCAGATCGAGGTAATTGTTGGTAGGTAGCAGACTTTTGGTCCCATTGTCTTCCATTCTTTTGGGATGTGGGCGACTTGGAATCATCTCAGAACCTCTTATCAAGTTGAGTCTGGTTCCCCTTTCTCCTCTCAGAGGCTCTCTGTGAAGCTTTAGTTGCGATGGCCCGATTGACAAGGGTCTGGAAGTCCTCGATCTCCAAAGCAACGAAAAGAGGATAAATTTCATCACAAAGGCCGTCTATAAACATTCTGCATTTTTCCTTCTTAATACGGATAATTCCGGCACCATATCTTGCATACTTACAGAAATCACTGATGTACTGCTCCACTGGTCTTCTCCCTTGCCTCAGATTGAGGAATTTCTTACGTCTTTCTGCATTATAGTGCTCATTGATGTACTTCTTACGGAACTCCTAAAGAAAGAAGTCCCACATGACACGATGTTCAGGTATAGTGAGGGTCACAATATCCTACCAGCTTTGGGCCTCTTCAGCTATCAATGTCAGGGCACATTCAAGCTTATGCTCCTTAGGACACTTCATTTGCTTACTCAACACTTTCAGAGTGTTCTCCAGCCAGTATTCTGTGATCTCGGGGTTATCCAGGTCCTGGCCAGTGAACGTATACACAGGGTACTACTTGATTTTGTGAACAAGAGCTCTCGAAGCAGGCAGGGAAGCCTCAACAGGTGGGGGAGGTGGTTCTTGTCAGAGTGACACCACCACCTGTTTAATCATGTCCGCCATGGACATCAGATACGCCTATTGAGCGGGTGGCATTGATGAAGGGTGAGGTGGGTCGTTCAGTCCCACACGCTCAGGTTGGATTTCATGTTTCAGGTTGTCCCCCTGAGTTGAGGAAGAGCCCAGATGAGGTTCGTTCACTATCCTTCTATCGGTAGGACCAGACATTTTAGATCTAATTGTACATAAGGATTAAATTGTGTAAGTTTCAAGTCACAGAATATATATTCAATAACTCCTAAGTGGCATATGCAGACACAGACTCATAACAGATGCTTGGTTAATCCTAGAATTGACTAAACCTAAGCTTTAATACCGCAATTGTAATACCCCATTTCGGGTCTGGTAGGGATCCAGGTCAGATAGTGTTATCGGAAGACTAATCGAAGGTTCGGAAAAAGTTTTAGAGTTCAAAACCTAATCTAAGCATATTGATTATTCTTAAGACTTATCCACTTTGTTTGTTACTAAATTTAATCGGAGTTGGGGTCAATTTCAAACTTTTCTTAACCTTAGTGACTAAGTTGTAAATTTTTACCGGTTATTTGATTTCGTATTACCGATTGAAATTAACTCTCCAATTATTGATCTAAAGGTTTCATTATTAAAACCTATCAAATTACTACGTCAATTAAACCAACTTGAGACTTTTTACGAAAATTAGTTTTGTGACAACTAAATTTACCAAATTTCACCGGTGCACATATAAACCATGTTTCTATTGGTATGTCAAATTTTAGGGCATTCGGAATCCATTTACCAAGTTTTCTCCTTAGACTCATTTTAGGCACTTTTTAACCTATTTAAATCTAGTCATTATAAGCATACAACAAACCACATTATCAAGTCATCATATAATTCTAGAAAGGCTTATACAAAACAAGTTGGTCCATATGTCACTTCACTAGGAGTTTATAGCAAAAGGTAACATACATATATGGCAGAGACGTGACTTGCATTCGCAACAACACGATCAAAGCTCGAAATTGTTCAAGGTCCTGAAAATGCATATGACACACATGTTAGGTTACATAGCCTAGTGAGGTAGTTATAACAATTACCATGAATGATTAATATTATGAAATGCATGATAATCAAATATACAAGTAGTTATACTATGCACAATTTATGCTTGTTACACATATTCTCATGCTTTCATATTCACATATTACATGTCACATAGTCATATCATAATCATATTGTCATAGCACAATTCATAGTCACATATCACATTAGGTACCATTGGATACACGGATTCCCCTGTACACCAACACATATAACAGAGAGTGGTCCGTAGCCCTTGAGCCGTAACTCCGCAGATATATCCCTTACACAGCCGACCTTATTTCCCCCACATATAGGCCGTAGCCCTGGACCGTAGTCTTCCCTTACTTAATCGAGCTCAATAATCCTATGGCATGCCAATTGTATCCAATGTTCATAATTGCACAAATTCACATAGTCTATAAATTTTTCAAGTCATATCATATCAAATATCAAAATGAGCCTTAGCTCCATATCATGTAACATTTCATATCATTTCACATATCACAAACGTGTAGCATATATAGTCATGTTTGTGCATATCAAAGCAATACATGTACTTACCAGATTTGCCAATCGAATTCAACATAGTTGCTCTACGAGAGCCCTTAAACAAATACAAACATGACTACAAAATACTGCAACGGGATGGCACCGAGTTTATCCCTTGACACAACTACACTCACCTCGACAATCTGTTGCTTTTAAGATTCTTGGATAACAACACCTTTATCCTTGGCTTTCGAAAGAGATGACGGTTATTCTTTATCAACCCCTTAAGCCTATCGATTGCAAGAACTCAAATTTATCGAACTGAAAAATTCGGGATTACCAACCTATCACTGAATCGATTTGTTTCTCCCTTTTTGATGTGTCCCCCCGTAAAATTTCCCCATATTTATACCCCAAATGGCTGGCCCCCAATTGCCTTCTCCATTCTCCACGAATCATGGGGCCGTGGCACATTTTAGGGCATAATACCCATTTTGCTTGCCCACGTGGTGGCAATTGATGCCACCTTGCGCCACTTCAATTTAAACGTGGGAAATCCACGGTGATTTCCTTCAAATTGAAGGAATCAGTTGTGAGCCCCCCACTCACGTTATAATTTTTTTTACTAATAATAGTAACTGATACAGTTAGTCCGAATAATCTTTATTGCTTCAAATTAGGTACAAGATCGAGCTAATTATATAACCGGTACAAAATAATCGATCACCAAAACTTAATCTCGACTAGACCGATTTTCGGGGTGTGACAAACACATCTTGTAAAATGAACATCATGACATCAAAATTTACGTCACAAAACACAAATAGTGAAGTAAATATAAGTTTTAGTGACAATATTTTTTATTCCACCAACAAGCAAATTTTTTGTAGTGATGAGTTTGATTAAAAGAGCCTTTTTAATCTTAGGTTAATGGTGGTATGCCATAGGGTGTACATTACTTCCTATTTGTTTGGGTGTACGAATGACTTATGTTGTGTAATGTTTTTTTAGGAGTTCTGTATCTGATGTATATGGCACATACTTTGTACTTCGATGCAATTTGGGGTTCGGTAGAGTGCTTCACATTGTATGTTTTTTTATTAAGTAGAGAGGTAATTACATTTTTAAGTTTAATGTCAATATTCGAACTCATATAAAATAGGGTAATATAGACATCTTTAACCATTCAGTCAATAAGTGGATATCGCTTATATTTTTTATGTTAAAAAAACTCATTCTGTTTTTTTCCTCTTTACTCCATTTGTAGGCTTGAAATAAAGTTGGATTCAAAAGCTTGAAGATCGCATCCACGACCAAGTCATAAGACACCCTAACATGTAGGCTTTTTACTTGGATCCTAGCTAGGTGGTAGCATGTAAATTATGAGTCTACACTCCTTGAATTGTACTACTTAATCTATGCCTATGAGACAATGTGTATATAATTTGTTTATAAAGGATGGCCTACTTATACTATGATTTTCACTTGCTTAGCGTTTCGTAAATTGATTGTGTTATAACTTATATATAGTATTTGTTAAGTCTAGTACGTTATAAGTATATTATATTTGTCGATAAATCCTGAAATAAAATGACTGTTGTCATCAAGGACGAAATCATGATTCTAATTTGAGGGAGGCACAACATAATTTTTTTTAAAAGTAGGGGGAAGCCTACAATTATCCTATAATTTTTTAAATTTATTATATAATCTAAAGATGATTTTTTAGAGGTTAGGGGCAAGAACCCCTCACAGTACAAGAGTACCTTTGCCCCTGGATGTCATGCTATGTTAGATTGAGATTATGTACTTGTGTGTTTGACAAGTTGCTTTTGATAAGTATGATGTATGCAATGAATTTGAAAGAAAGAGCTAGGTGTGTGCATATATGTGTTAATATCCACAACTCTCTTTTGTAAATAGATAAATTTGAGCTACCATACCATGTTTATATATATATTCGCTAAATTGTTGACTTGGATACAATGCAATCCCTCTTTTCATTATATTTGTTAGAGTTAATGAGTCGAATTTTGTCTTAATCTAGCACATATTGAATTTGTAGAATGTTACTTCTATTAGAGGCTGATTAAAAGTACGAAATCTAGTTTGTGTAAATTTCTTGATTCGTAAGTTTTTTTTGTAATCTGGTAACTATCTCTATAAATAGATAATATATATTATGAATAGATTATAGTCGATTAATCCTTAAATATATTCTTAGTCACAATTTTCTTATATCTTTGTTATTTTTTTTATATTAGTGAAATATCTTCTCTTCAACCCATAATCTTTCTCGTTTAAGATTTTTCATGTAAAATTTTGGTGTCTTTTTATGCAACCATTGTACTTTTCATTATTTTATAACAATATTACTGGGATAATGTATAATTGATCTCCAAATTGTTAATAATTCGCTCTATTATTTGGATGTATCTGTTGGACAAGTGGCGTTAGTAATCCAAGAATAATAATAAAATAGTAAAAATAAATATTGAAAATATTATTAGATCGAGCAGAATAAAATCAATTACAAATATATCTGAGATTAAATAGAAAATCGAATAAATAAATCGTAATTCGATTGAGTAGAAACGAGTTGAGGCATGTGCGAGCACAGTTTCCTTAAGACAGATTTTCGACCACTCTTATGGTGCTTGAGATACGTTGGTCGTCTGTCTCACAGGATACAACAACTAGATGATCAACTATAGTAGCACGTCTACAAAGATCACGAACTGTAACCTTGCCTTCCTCTATCACCGAAAACACTAAAAAATCACAGAGTAAAAGTAGTAGAAAATCTCCGTGTTTTTGCCATTGTAAAGCCTAGTAGGTTTGCATGCTATTTATAGGGGCAGGAGTTTCATTGGAAATAAAACTTGTGAATTATCTGAATTTTATTTAAAATAAAATTCATTTATCAAATAGCATTATCACAATAATATCTAAATTAAAAGATAATATTTTATCATATATTTATCCTTTTAATTCTAGAATATTCAAAAAATAATATCCAAATTTAAGGATAATCTCTGATCATTTATCCTTTTATTTGAGATATTAAAAATGCTATATTTAAGGAAAATTATCTCGTAATAGGTTAAAATATCTGCAAGCCCATGATGGGCCTGACCGGTCTGGACATTCACGTTACCCATATCATATAAGCTTAAGTTATTCAATAACCACAAAGTAGAGTCTTGTATATAAGCATATCTCATGCTTGATAACCCATCAATAAGGGATATAAGCTTTTTCCTTTTCCTTAACTCATTTCACAAGCCCACTTTGAGCATCAATTTCTCATTCATCACATTTTTTCCAACAATCCCCCACATGAATGAAATTGATTTAAATCAAAACATTTTGACTCGATGTGGTGATAGATTCTACGATCAATAGCTGCATAAGATAGGTAGGTGTCCACCCTTGAACCTTCCCTTGTGAAAGTATATTTGCTTTACTGGCTGACCAGTAGACGTGATGTCCTTGAACTGTCCTGCCATTTGTGTAAACAATGATATACCTCACACAACTATTTCCCTGGCAAGAATTTTTGGTTCTCATGGGTATGTCCATATAGCCATAGACATCGCATGGTTCTGCGAGAGTTTGAGAGAACTATGCCCAATAGTCTCCTTGAAGCGGCCCCACTTCACTCTTACAAAGGTGCTTATGTTGTTCAGCTCATCGAAACACACAATGGTCATTAAAAGCATTGCTTAGCCTGTTCCACTTTTGATCACTATTTATATCATAGGAACGAACTTGGGAGAGAAACACCCACACTGACTGCACAGGTCTATACAATTAGTTTGTCCTTTTGAACATAGATCTTGGGATCTCCAGTCAACTAGGTAGGGTTTTCCTTCACATAGAGCCTTTATTTTCCATGGGCTTTAGTCACATTCCTTTCGATGTTTTCTCAACATGATCTCGATTTAACCTTTTCAGTTAGCAGATCCGCAATGTTATCCTTTGATCTTACAAAATCAATAGAGATAACTCCATTTTGAGATCAGTTGTCTATCGGTATTATATCGACGACACATTTGTCTCGACTTACCATTATACATAAAGCTTCGTGCTCTACCAATTTTTGTTTGGTCATCACAATATATGCATATTGTGGGTACATGCTTTGGATATTCAGGAATATCCTCCAAGAAATTCTGAAGCCATTCGGCTTCTTCTCTAGACTTGTCTAGAACTACAAACTCAGATTTCATTATGGATCTGGTTATAACCGTTTATCTTGAGGATTTCAATCCACTTGTGCCTTTGATATCTTGAATATCAAATATTCAACTGACATCAGAGTATCCTTCTAAATAGTAGGATCTTTGGAATAATGCAATCCATAATATTAAGTATATCTAAAATATCATTTTCTAGTGATTTCCACTTGGATTGCTTGTGAATCTACTTAAACTGCTCACAACAAAGGTAATATATGGTCTAGTGCAGCTCATTAGACTACCTATGACCCTTACATATTCCACTTGTCAACATTTTGACCTTTATTCTTGGACAAATCTTGGCTCGTGTCTATTGGAGTTCTGACAATACCAGAATCATCCTTCCCAAATTTTCAAGAATTTTTCCACATAGTGTGACTATATGAGACTTTCATGTGACCGTTTGATTTGGATGTCCAAAATCGTATCGTCTAGTCTCATATATTTCATGTCAAATCTTGAATTTAACATGCCATTGGTATATTTTACAATTTCATTGTTGCTTCCAAAAATGAGTATGTCATCAACATACAAACATAGAATAATATATTCAATGTCCGTAATTTTGACATATACACATTTGTCACACTCATTAATCTTAAAGTCGTTTGTCATCATGCACTACCGAACTTCTCATGTCATTAATTTGGTGATGAGGTTGTTACCTTTGCAAGACACCCCCACATTTTTAAGGTATTTGTATGAAGGGTATATTCCCTTCCATAACTCATACGGTGTCTTATCTCTGTAATTATGGAGAACCTTATTTTAAAAATAGGTAATTAACTGATAAAACAGCTTCCCCGACATATTGGTCATATTTTTTGAAGTTGTAGTTCTTTTCAGAAGTCATCTTCAAAATTATAGTACCAACACTACTCATATAGAGCTTCTCCTCATCTTATGGCAATTGAAGTATTTCCCATGAAATTTGCTTCTTGAACACACCGTTTAATCCACAATTTGTTTTCTTGAAGTCTTTTATGACTTCCACTACGTTTGTCTTGGTAATATTTGTCTTAGCAATATTTACCTTAGCAACATGGAAGGTGGTAACAACATTTACCTTATTTTATCTAAATAATAGGAGGATCATCCTTCAGATCTTTGACCAAGTTTGTCATGGTCAAATATGCAACATCTATTGTTGCCACGTTTTGAAATTCTTTCCAATGAATTTCACTTTTCCATTGTGTCACATAGTCACAAACCTGAAACAATAGATTATGAATATGTTAAACGTCAGGAATTTAGTCAGAGACTAAAACTAGAAACAGAATCATAATTTCCAACTTTTGTTACACGTTAGGAATTTAGTAAACTAAAAATCCTAAACAAAAGTTCAAACGGTTTAATAGAAAGAACAATAATGAATAGTGCACCAGGTAGGTAACTTATGAAAAGAAAGGTGGTGCATTAGGCATGCTTAAATACTAGGTCTTTCAAAGAACCAATCCTAGACATGTACTTTCATATTGTTTTTCAATCACCGTTTATGGGTTCCATTCTCCTATGTATAACGAAGTTCTTGAAGTCGTTCCAAACAGGGGTTAGCTTTTCAAATGACTAACGCCTGAATAGATTCACTTTCAACCATTCCTTTTGCGAGAATATCGTGAGTGATCAGTTAAAGTCACTGCCTTTGAATCACACTAATTTTGGGATCAATCATCACAAGAATTTGATAACTAAGAGTTTTCTTAGCACCGACATCTTCTATTTGTATTTATGGTCTCAATTCTTTAGCCGTTTTTAAACACTATACACTTCATAACGTGCATTAGATAAGGCTTTCGATATAGAAAACCAAAGTTCTTCCATGCTTTGATTCAAGACCTCGGTCAAAATCAACACTCTAGATTCTGTTGAACGGAATAGTAATCAATGTTACTTTCGATGACAATTTTTGTTAATACAAATTTGTCCACAACAAATTTGAATAAAACGATTTTATTTAGATTTTTCGTTGTTTGAAAAAGAGATCAAGTAAATCCGTTGAAACGACAGGAATTAAATCCCGAAACATATTATTTACGATATCTCAATTTACAAACTAATCAAGATTCTCAAGAAATAAATTCAGCGATTTATTTCTTTTTACAAAATAGAATCATACTTGATTCCTAAGAAATAAATTCAACAATTTATTCACTTACAAAGTTAGAATCATACAAGATTCTCACGAAAATAAATTCAATGATTTATTTTTCCCACAACGTTAGAATCATACAAGATTCTGCTGAAAATAAATCCAATGATTTATTTTCTTTTCCAAGATAGAATCATACCAGATTCCCAAGAAAATAAATACAATAATTTATTTTCTTTCCTTCTAAAATTAGAATCAACACAAGATTCTAACGAAGAAATAAATTTAATTATTTATTTCCCTTATATCTTCTGTTAAACAACAATATTAGAAGCACTAAAACCCGAAATAGAAACATTGGAGCAACTCAATTCTATTTAACAAACAGACATCAAAAGGAATTAATCCTTTAATTTCGGTGATTCTTGTTTGGAAAGAAGATCAAATAAACCCATTAAAACAATAGGAATTAAATCTCGAAACGAATTATTTACGAGATTTTCCAAAACAAATCACGATTTCGCCTGAGTATCTTGTTCGTCACTATAAAATTTCTCAAAAAAATTATTAGTATGAAGAAAAAAAACGGTATTTATAAAACACAAACGCTAAAACAATGAATAATAATATCAATGTTTTTTTCATGCACAATTATCATATTATGCAAATTCAATACCAATAGTTGCATTTAATATCGTGTAACTGTGGTAGGAAAATAAAAATTGTCTACCGTATATGTCTTTGAGATTTCAAAGAACATTGCAACAATATGTTTCACGCCTCATGCATGACTACTTTTATTTCTTTTAAGTGTCGTGATATGCACCACTACTTTTGATATGATAATCTCTTCGTCTTAGATTAAAAATTCGGAATCTGTCTTAAAATTATTGGATAACTAGCGTTAGTAATCCAATAATAATAAAACAGTAAAAATAAATACTGAAAATATTATTAGATCGAACAGAATAAAATTAATTGCAAATATATATGAGATTAAAAAGAAAATCAAATAAATAAACTATAATTCGATTGAGTAGAAACGAGTTGAGGTCCGTGCGAGCACAGTTTTCTTTAAGACAGATTTTCGGCCACTCCTACGGTGCTTGAGATACGTTGGTCGTCTATCTCCCAGGATACAACAACTAGATGATCAACTGTAGTAACACATCTGCAGAGATCGCGAACTATAATCTTGCCTTCCTCTATTACCGAAAACACTTTAGAAAATCACAGAGTAAAAGTAGTAGAAAATCACTATGTTTTTGCCATTGTAAAATTTAATAGGATTGCATGTTATTTATAGGAGTAGTAGTTTCATTAAAAATAAAACTTATTAATTATATGAATTTTATTTAAAATAAAATTTATTTATCAAATAGCATTATCACAATAATATATGAATTAAAAGATAATATCTTATCATATATTTATCCTTTTAATTCTAGAATATTCAAAAATAATAATATCCAAATTTAAGGAAAATTATCTCATAATGAGTTAAAATATCCGCAAGCCCGCAAAAGGCCCGACGGATT
This sequence comes from Hibiscus mutabilis, assembly GCA_019671005.1. Taxonomy (NCBI): domain Eukaryota; kingdom Viridiplantae; phylum Streptophyta; class Magnoliopsida; order Malvales; family Malvaceae; genus Hibiscus; species Hibiscus mutabilis. Next base: position 11,494,237 of record CM033711.1, read on the forward strand.
TGAACATTCACGTTACCCATATCATATAAGCTTAAGTAATTCAATAACCATCAAGTAGAGTCTTGTCTATAAACATATCTTATGTTTAGTAATCCGTCAATATGAGAATATAAACTGTTCTCTTTTCTTTAACTCATTTCACAAGTCTACTTTGAGTATCAATTTCTCATTCATCATTTTTTTTTTCAACAGTATCATCCTCCACTCAAGTAAATTTCCGGGTTGCATTTTTTTTTCAACAGTATCATCCTCCACTCAAGTAAATTTCCGGGTTGGGTAAGGATGTAACAATCCTAAACCAATCTCGATACCTAATCCAATATTCAATTAATCAATGCCCGTATAAAACCCAACTCAATTAAACCGAAAATATAAACTTAACCCAAAAATTAAAATATAAGGTAAACTACATATTCAGTCACTCGAATTTTATTGTGTTTCTGGTTTGGTCATTCAACTTTAAAAAGTTTTGAGTTTATCACTCAACTTTTGAAATTTGTTTTTATGGTTGCTCAACTGTTGCATGATATCAAGATATATATTTTTCTCCTCAATTTCCTTATCGTTTGGATTTGGAAGAAAAATATTCTGGAGCCGTTGAATCAAAAGAAGTATGAAAATCTAGGGTTAAGAGAAAAGTTTCAGGAGTCTTTGCATACATTTATCAAAAAATTTAAACAACGTTAAAGACTTAAATTATTGCATGACAAGAAAGAGCGAACTTCAAAATTTGTATGGCAAAATCAGAAAATTTTAAAATTGAATGACAAAAACACAATTTACTCAATTGAATTATCCAAATAATTATTTTATCTAACCATGAATCAAACAGCAGACGTTAAATAACTAAACCCTTTATCTAATTAATTAATTGCATATATATTTTAATTTGACAATAATAGTATAAAAGAAAATGATTTGATTTCTGCATCCAATATGTGTATCGTGAAGGGAATAGAATTGCCGATGCTTTGTCTAAATTGGTCTCATCGAGATTAGAGGTGGTACACTTCTATTCTCTCCCACCGGAGTTAGTTGACCTCCTTGCTGTAGATTCCGGCATTGGTGTTGTGCCTAATGGTTAATGATATTGTTGTTTTAGTTGGCTTGTGGTTTGCTTTGTTTTGGTTAGGTATTGTGAGTGTACTCTTTTCCTCTAACTAGATTTATAGGAGTTTTTAATGAGCTATTGATAGTACCATTTATGCACCACTCTCATTTTATCAAAAAATGATTTAATGCACAACGGTGGAAAATAAAAATTTTCACGAGTCGTGTATTTTTAGAGTTTAGAGTTATAGTTTTAAAATTTATGGTTAAGATTTTATGGTTTAGAATTAGTCTTTAAGGTTTAAAGTTTATGATTTAAAATTTAAGGTTTGATTTTTAATCCTAAAATGACATGAGCATCATTTGAAGCATATTTATGAAAAAGAGAAAAAGTGAGGATATATCAAATATTATCTGTAGTATAAATAAATAAATCAATCGAGAAAAGCAAAAGAGGAAAAGGAAAGAATATATCAGTTCAGTTTATTCGGCTATTTCTTTATTTATACTATTGTTTTGATTATTTTTTTATTAGTATTTATTTTGATAGCCTAGTGAGCCGTTCTGGAAATGTTGTAGCAGATATGATGGCCAAAATGGCCTGGAATCAGCCCTTCGAATACGAACGCTTTTTAGAACCTCCGATTGCAATGCAGGATGCCATTGACCGGGGGTTAGTGAATTAGGATTAGCTACTGTTAACTCTCTGTGTCATTTAAAAACAAAAAACAAAAAAAAATCGACCTAATACGAACCCTTACAAGTTGCTCAATGTTGAATCCACTACCCATGAACATATCAAATATATGAAGCTCATCCAGGTTCATCAGATCCAGATGAATGTCTTCCACGATCTTGAAGTACCTCGACCCTCTCAGATATCGAGATTGTGTTAAAAAATATACATCAGAATCTCGAATAATCCTTAATTTAGAAAGTAAAAATAGAAAGTCTAATATATAAATAAGTCAAATGTTTTCCCAAATCCCCTCTATTTTCACTGTAGCAGAAGATGAAAAGAAAAATCTGTAAAGCACAAGACATGAAGCTTTTTAGTATCAGCATGATTTGTATTTTGTTTGTAATGATTTATGTTTAAGGTTACAAATTAACGACCTTTATCTGAAAAGTTTTGGAAGCTCCACAAATTTCCTTTTTTTATTTCTGTATTTTTTTAAAAACCCTTACTTTTTTCCCCCCTGAAATTATTGCATTTACATTTGTCTTGCTTACATGGTTTCCTTTTTCTTGCTGCTGGGACTCAGAAATTTTCAACACTCTGTAAACTAAATCAAGGTAGAAATGAAGTAATAAATTACAAACAGTTGGGTTTTTCTTCAAAGTTTTAAAATTTTAAATCTGGGTTCATGCTATTACTTTTAAAAATTGAATTTAATATGATATTCAATAATGTTAAAATTCGAATGTAAACATATATATAATACTTGAATAAAATCAAGGTGGAAACTTCGAATTTTAGCACCTGCAATCAATAAACAAATCAAGGTATAAGATGATGGGATAGATTATGAGGTTAAATCATTCAAGTATACCCCTAAAAATAATTAATTGAAAAAATAAGCCTTTTGAAGATTATTCAGATAAATACCCCTTTCAGCCCACATAAGATAAATTCTCGTCTAGTTCAGCGTGAGTTCAAGAATCATGTCCAATCTACCGCGAGTTCTATGTAAAATAAACACGGTAAATTAAGTTGTTTGTCTTCTTACCTACCCATTCAACACGAAACTCACATGTAGTAAAGCGCGAGTTCGTAACTCGCTTTACATAAAATACGAGTTCATCCTATGTGGGTTGAAAATGGTATTTGTCTAAATAATCTTCAAAGAGATTATTTATTTAATTAATTATTTTTAGGAATACACTTGACTGATTTAAACTTTCCATTTTCTTCAAAGTTTAGGAGACTGAATTCGAACTGAACGAACTTTATCCATCTACTCTTTAATGATGAAATACAATAGATTTAGAGTTCGAATCTCAACGTTACATTATTTTTGGATGACAGTTTGTTTTTCTTATAAAAGAAATTAAAGCTGAATCAAAGCGCTCCAAAAACAGCTGAGCCTTAAAACAGTTTACCATGACACTGAAGCAGAATTATGTCTTGACTGGAATTACTCAATTCATCATATACTTATATATTAAAGAACCATACCTAAAATGGTCCCTTGTGGCAGATTTTATTGGCAGCCCATGGTATACATGAAACATAACCCCTCTCTCTGTCAAATTCGAACCGATATTCAAAAAGAGAACCCGATAACAATTCCAAATCAGCAAAGTCATTTTAAAAAAGAAAAGTGTGGTCCATGTTGCTCGGATATTTCATTTTTGTAACGCATTTCTCATATGGTATCAAAATTACTCAGAAAAAAATAAATGGATGTTACCATATTAGAATCGGATAAGACGTTCACACTCGACTCTGAGTAACATACAAGAAGAACCATTGCTAAATGCCTATGTCTGGGACAAAAATTTGAAACAATATCTTTGTAATGAGAAATCTGTAACAATGGCTACAAAAAAAAAAAAAAAACTGTCCACAGTCTATTATCTGACATTGGCCAATTTGTACTCAGCATACCAAAACCCTGCAGAAAACAGACAATTTCATTCAACCAATCCCCATAAACCTTCAAACCCTATACAAAACACAACAAATACATGAAAAGAACAAAATAAATAAATAAGAGAGAGAAACACACATATATATACAGCATTGATCACAGCTCAACAATATGAAAAAGAAAATAAATACATGCAAAAGCAGGCAATATATCTAAAGAAAATAATTAAATATCTGGTTTTAGCAGAGCTGTTAATAATCATTAGTGTGTGTGTCTGTGTGTATATATACACATATATTTCAGTATTTTAAGGGGGAAAAATCAATTGAGAATATCCTGGCATGGAAACATAGGAGCCAGTTATACTTTTTGGCTAGGAGTAATGTCATGTTTGGTGCAGCTGTCATGACCACATCAATGGAAGACTCCTCAATCTCTCTCTACTAAAACAGGTATTCTCCTCCATTTCCTTTCCAGATCAGATAGAGAAAAAGGGGGACAAACAAGAAAGTTAGAATAGTTAAATCACTGAAGAGACTTGTATTTTGATACACTGATATAAGTGATGATAACTAACCCTTTTCTTTTCTTTTGATCCCCCTTCAATAATTATGTCCTCCAGCACCTGTCCAAATAAAGTCACTTTCATGCCTGTAAACATCTACTCACTGTAAAATGAAAAAAAATATTTACAGTTTGGAGATTAACAGTTCCCATATATGCTTTCATTTTTACTTCTGGGGTCCATTGATATCCACCATCACTTTTGGTTGACAGCAAGTTCTTGCCTCAGATTAAACCTTTTTGTTTCAGCTTTATGTTTTGAGTTACAGAGTCTGGGTGTTGTGAGAATCAATGTCACAAACAGACCCTTTTTTAAAAAAAGGGTTTTTAAGGACAGGATGATCGTTAGTGACATGGCTTCTCCATTGTCACTTAGATGAGATGCTTAATATTGAACTCAAATGTGGGTACTTCGAAAGCTAATGAGTTGTCTTATGATCTGTCGTTCGTATTTCAGCAGCATTGAACCTTACCAGACATCAAATATCAGCCAGTTGTTTTCTGAATACTTGTTGGCACTGAAAGTACCATCGGCAATGCTCAATTGCCGATGTTAATAAAGGAAGTTCAGTCATAAGGACCACTTGATCTCCAGTTCCTGGCTTCCTGCAGCAGGTAAAGAATTTTTAGTTCCTAAATCTCAAAGTTAGTATTCAATTTCAAAATTCTATTGTTCTTCAGTATCGTAGATTCGATAATTCGACTGATTGTTCTATTGTTCTTTTATCACAGATTAAACGGTAAGGAAGATGTCAACGATTGCGGTAATAATCGGTGGAGCTGCAGGGGCACTTGTATTCATCTCTGTAATCACAGGATTCGTTTGGTTATACAAATCATGTAAGAACTTCTCGAGAAGAAATTCGGAGACAGGCTCCTCGTATCCTTCTGCATTAAGTAAGGTTTCACTGCAACAAACTTGCAGGAACCACTGTGGTTCATGATACAGTTTTTGAGTTGATATTTTCACTATGGCTCCAACATTGCAGTGGAGTGGAATAAAGGCGCTGGACCCAGTTCATCGGCTGGACCTCAAGGAGCAAGGCAGTTCAGGCTGGAAGAGTTGGAACAAGCTACCAAGCAATTTGCCGATAGTAATCTCATTGGATTCGGAAGTTTCGGTCCAGTTTATAAAGGTTGGATTCATGACAATGTTGTGGCTATCAAAAGACATACAGGTCTTCCTCGAGAGGAGTTCGTCGCAGGGGTAAAACCAGTTCTTCTAACTTACATTGCTCGTATCTGATAGATATCTGTCTACATTACAACTTCGAAATCCCTCATCCCCTATTAAATTATTTGAACTTTTTCAAATGGTTTTGTATGTCAACAATTTGATCCGAAAAGGCATTTCCCAGGTAATAATATAAGTAAGTTGAGATTTATGAATATGTTACTTGCAGACACTTCATGAAGGTGATTTTAACCGACAATGCTTCTTTTATTTATCTTTACTAGCTCTGAACTCAGACAATTCAAATAGAAAATGACATGTTAAGAGTGTCAAACAGGTAATCTATCTGTCAGAGATTCGACACCGGAATTTGGTTACTCTTCTAGGCTACTGTCAAGAAAGTGGATCTCACATGTTGGTTTATGAATGTATACCTAATGGAAGCATGTGCAATCATCTATACGGTATGATTCATTAACAACATAGTTTTTAGTGATCATCATTCATCAATGCAAGATGTTACGTTCATCCGTGTTTTTGCAGATACTGGACGAGAGGCTCTGACTAGACTAGAGTTCAAACAGAGGTTATATATAGCTCTGGGGGCTGCTAGAGGTAAATCTGAAAAAAAAATGAAGGAATACTATGATAATACTAGTTTCAAACTGAGGAAATTATGTTTTCTCAATACAGGTTTATGCCATTTGCATAGTCTGAAACCTCCTTTGATACATAAGAATTTCAAAACAGCCAATGTCTTGGTTGATGAGAACTTCACTGCTAAGGTTGCAGATTCAGGGATTGCAATGTTACTTGAAAAAATAGAAGAAGAAGGTCCATCTCACGGTTCTAGCATCAATGTTTTCCGAGATCCAGAGTAAATTGATTTCTTCTGACGCAATTTGTGTTACTATTGCCTTCACCTATACTTAGTTTATCCTGTGCATCGATGTCAGGGTGGAAGCATTGGGAAGCTTCACCGAAATGAGTGATGTCTACGGCTTCGGAGTGTTTCTTTTGGAGCTCATAACTGGAAGGGAGGAGGCTGTGCACATCGATTACCTACGATCCAATGAGAGCCTAATTCAAATGGTGAGCAGACTAGTCCCTTGGTTTACTAGGAGAATCACTAAACTATGATATATATCATATTTCATCTAATGCTAAGATCAAGGCTTATGGATCTAGAGAGAAGGTTTAAATTAAGTTTCGATTTTCCAAGTTATGGATTTGAAAGAAGCTGTTAGTTCCTATGGATATTACATTAGTGTTTACCTTTGCTCGAGTAATTAACCAATTAATATCTCAAACTTGGTCCTAATGGTTTGTGGTTTTTCTTTTTTTACTCTTTTAAGCATCCACCACCTGAATTATGAAGCTTTTATTCAACTGTTTCCACTTACTTATTGAAGGTACAATCACGGCTGAATTCCAATGAATTTGTGGACCGTCGACTTGTTGGAAGCTTTACTATGGATGGCATTAAGGATTTGATCAAGCTGACACTAAAATGCATGTGTTTTCCTGGAAAACGGAGGCCGAATATGAATATGGTCTTGGTGGAGCTCGAAAGAATCCATGAAAAAGAGATGGAACTGACTACAGTCCGGGGGGAAGGTACTTCAAAAATTACTCTAGGCAGTGAGCTATTCGCTTCAAAATAAGCAGGAATTCCAGTGGAGTCTGTTAAGACATGGCCAAGCTTAGGCTTACAAAATAATTAGGAAAAAAGAAGAAGAAAAAAAACATTGAACAGTTTATAAGGTAAGAAAGAGAAAAAGGGGGTAGCTGGGTATGGATACTGATAGTCAAGCTACTGTAAAGGAATGGAAATGTACATTATGGATTTGATTTTTCAAATGATGCATAACATTATCAGTGATATTAATATCTCAAGAAATGATGAACTTTCTCCAAAATTTTCATAATCAGCAATGATAGGGTCAATATCGAGGAACATAACAGATGACTCGAATGCATGTGTGGTATTTGAAAGGATAGATTCCATACTCTAGGTTGACATCTCGTTCTAATGTCTTAACCACTCGGCCGGCATGGTCTTTGATCCGGACATGGATGACTCCGAAAGCTACTGGCTAGAGTACATTGGCAACAGTTTCTTCCCCTTGCTCTAGATGCCTGTAAAGAAGCACCAAGACGACACAGCATGTAATTGAACTCTTTGAACATAAAAAGAAAAAAACATAAACTGTGCCGTACGGGACAGTCAAAGAAGTACGTAAACATGTTCGATATGCTTAGGAATATTAAGATGCTGATCAGAAAGTCAAAGTTCCCAAGAAAAGGAATATAAATTCTCAATGACTGGATACGAAACAACTAATCATGCACAGTGGAAAATGTTTTCCCATTGGTCATGCTATACATTTTTTTTCAAAGCTATGCATTCCGTATACCGAAAATAAGCACATCGATTTCTTACAAAAGACAACCTCCTAGCACAAAACCGCAATTTAGGACGTTATGATGAGTTTCTCAAGAAGAATATTAACTGCTTTCAATCTGAAAGGGGTCCTAGCAAATAAAGGTGAAGTGAATGGTGTTTATATGGCCCTGCTAATACTAAATAAAAGTTATTTTGGTGCAAGCAGATCAAATCAAAGCAGTGGATTGAGACGGGAAAGGCGACGATTATGACAAACCTTCCCCTCTCACTTTTCATTTCATGTGTAAACATGGGGACCATGTGCCTAGATCCTTCAAATCTACTTCAGGTGATCATTTCAATATGAATCGACAAAGGAATTGGTAGTGGTAGTGAATCTTTGTAAACTACACCACAGATCAATTACAGTTCGAGGAGGAAAAGAAGAGAAGATGCTTTTCTCTATATGTGAAAGGAAAAAGGTTAAAAGAGCAGTAACAGAATGCTAATGAAGAAAAGTTTCAACTCGATATAATGAAGATAAATTTCGCCTTCAGCTAAAACAAGAAACTGTTGGTTCTGCATCTTAGACCATATACAACATGATCACATTTTTATTGAACCTTTTATAATCACACATTCATTCGATTTTAATTTTTTTTTCCAACTTTGAACATCAACATCCGGAATGGTTTATCAGTTTGTACCCCTGCTGCTTTTTTCATCAGCAAATTCGGTTTTGCTTTCTCGTTATATCATCAATACTTGTAGACCATCTGAAACAGGAATCACAGATGACTAAACATGACAACAAACGATTCCTAGCTATTGCCCCCCCCCCCCACACACACACAAGTTAGATTGCCCCCTCTTTGTCCAACGAAGATCAGCGAGGATGAAGGGGATGAAGGGTCCATAAAGATTTCACATTACCCTACTAAAATCCCATCCTTTTCATTGTCATGTTCAACCATAGTAAATTTTACCGATATACATACATACATACATATATATATATATATGTTCACCTCAACTTCAATACAGTGAAAAGCAAACCTGACAAGTTGGGTTATTTAATATGGGAGCCACAAATCCCTACTTGAAAATGGAGGAGAAACTCCCTCAAACTCCAGGTGGGCACTGCGCTTGGCCTGTTGAAACAACAACAAAAACATAACTTATCAAACACAAAATAAGACCACCTGGGATCACGATAATTAATTATGCAACTAAACATAAATTAACAAAAAAAATGCAGATAAAAGGGTACTGAGATAATATAACTGATCCATTTTTGACATGAACGCGCCCCCAAAATACAAAATATAGTAGAACATCCCTAAAATAGGGACAAAAATCTTGTATCTTTTTTGTGGTTTTTTGTACCCAACACTAAAAAAATCAAATCCTAAAGTCTAATTTTAATTTCTAAATCCTAAATCATACACCTTAAAAATACACTCTGCATCAATACCTTAATTCTAATCCTACACCCTAATAAAAAAGAGAAAGACTATTTCTACTCTATATAACAATATATTTGGACCAGAAAAAATATTATTTTAATTTATCGATAAATTAATATTTATTAACTTAAAAAAATATTTAAAACTTTATCCATGGCTTTTTATTATCAAAATCCAATATGCATGTAGGTATAATGAATCAAAGTTAATCTCGTAGGTACATATATCAAAGTTAATTGGTTTATGCGAACCTGGATGCAGTCAAACGTCGTTCTTTGTGGGAACAGTTGAAAGTGTTGGAGCCAGAGGATGGATCGCCTTGGGTCATGGGGGTGACTTTAATGTGATTGGCAGCCTAGAAGAGAGACAAGGAGGTTCGCAAAACTGTTCCTAAATTTGTCGGCGTTACTGTGATTTTATGTTTGACACTGGTTTGATTGATATGGGATTTAATGGTTCGAGGTTCACATGGAAGCGCGGGACTTTGTCACAACGTGTGGATATATGCATATGTAACTTTGGTTGGTATGCGTCGTTGCCTAAGTCTGAGATATTTCATTTGTTGAAACTGAGCTCGGACTATAGACCTATCCTGCTTGATACGAGGCCTCAGAGTCTTAAGTCTGGTGTTCGGCCTTTCCGCTATATCGTTGCATGGAATAATCATCCTAATTTTGCTAACTTCTTGAAGAGTGTATGGTCTGAAGACAAGACTATGGGGGGAGAACGTGGTTAGTTTTTGCGATAGGAGCCGACAATGGAGTATGGATGTATTTGATCATATAGGAAGACGAAAAAAAGTGTTGATGGCTCGTATTAAAGGGGTTGAAAAAGCTATGGAGACTGCGTGTAACCCATATCTTGAAGAATTGGAGGATACTTTGAAAATGGAATTGGATTTGATTCTCGAGCAAGAGAAAAGTTTATGGCATCAAAAGGCGAAGAGTGGATTGAGAAAGGGGACATGAATACGACATTTTTTTTTTCATACGGCGACGATGGCTAGACGAAAGCATAATAGATCAACATGTTGAAGTTGGACGATGAAACATGGTGTGAGAATCACGATATTCTCAAAGCACATGCTATATTATTCTAAAAACTTTATTATAATTCAGTTTATTTATATATACGCATAATAGTGACTGAAATGATAATAATAGTAATTTTATATTAATAAACAAGATAAAATTAAGTATGTTTTTTACAACCATCTTATGATTGGTCTTTGGGCATAATCCAATAGTACATTGGTGTGCCGTTATTGCATAGCCGAGTCTCTAAGGCTACATATTCATATCTTTTGGAAAAGATGAGTGCGAGGTTACTGGGTTGGGCGGCAAGGTCTCTATCTGCAGCTGGACGGATTACGCTCGCCAAAGCAGTCCTCTAGGCTATCTCATTTTATGTGATGCAATCTTCGTGGCTTCTAAAAGGAACGTGTGAGGACATGGAGAAATTGATTCGCACGTTTGTATGGGGCATTAATGAGGGTAAACCGAGAATCATTTTGGTTAGGTGGAAAACGGTTAAGCAACCTATTGAAGAGGGTAGTTTGGGATTTAAAGATTTGCATCAACAAAATCGTGCTTTCTTGACGAAGATTAGCTTCCAATTGATGTCCGATACGGATGCTTTGTGGGTACGAGTGCTAAAGGCGAAGTACAATAGGGGAGAGCCAATGCCTTTGTCTATTGTGCATGGTAATTGTTCGCGGTTATGGACATGTTTGAGCAATACTTGGGATGATGTCAGAGAGAGCGTAAACTGGAATATCAGGGATAGCGCTCAGACTAATTTCTGGTATGATAATTGGCTTGGCAAGATTGGTCGTTTGGCGTTTTCGTGTACAACAGATACAGTCCCTTGATCAACAATGGTGGCCGATATGGTTACAGCATCGGGAGATTGGGACTGGCCGTGGATGTCTCCGTTCTTACCTCTAAATATTTTGGAGAATATTGCTATTGTGAAGCCTCCACAGGATCACCTAGGTGCGGATAGACCCGGGTGGAGATGGAAAGATAAAGGATGCTTTACTACAAGCTCTGCTTATGGGTTTTTAATGCATGGGGAGTCGATGGGGGGAGATTCTCAATGGCGCAAGATTTGGCAACTTCTTGTATCGCAGCGAATAAAGGTATTTTTATGGCTTACTATGCATAAACGGCACCTTACTAATGCTGAGCGGGTTAGGCGGCACCTGGCCTTGTCGGACGAATGAGAAAGTTGCCATGTTGGGGTGGAGGATAGGATCATCTTCTACGCTATTGTACGTTGGCTCGCAGTTTATAGGTAAGGGTTGTGCGACCGGATTTGTTGCGAAGCTTTCTACAGGTTCCTTTTGACGATTGGTTGAAGCAGAACTTGGATCCTCCTTCAACGCGAATATCGCATGATGAGAGGTGGAGTTGTAGGTTTGTTGTTTTTTATTGGCTGCTTTGGAAGGCTCAATGCACTGCATTGTTTGATACTGAGCTTGCTCAACATGAGGATATTTTAGTTCGAGGGAACATATTGGTCAAGGAATATGAGCAGACCTTCATCTATCTTGTGCAAAGACCTGTTGCTCGGCCGCCAGCTTCGCTTCCATGGATTAGAACGCCGACGGGTTGGGTAAATACAAATGTGGATGCGACAGTTAGCACTACAGATGGACAAGCATCAATCAGGGGTGCGATTCGGGGCGACCAGGGCAGCTAGATTTTTGGCTTCTCGGGATTTATTGGCCAGTGTTCTGTACTCATCTCTGAACTTTGGGCTTTACATGATATGCTCATCCACGCTTGGTCTTTAGATCTTCGCTTTGTCGAGGTTGAGACTGATAGCTTGGAGGTAATTAGGATCCTTAACTGCACGTCAGATCCTTCATCCGGGAGTGGCTTGGTCGAAGCGATATTCAAGATGTTAGATAGGGAGTGGAAAATGGTGATTAGATATGTCCGCAGGGAACGTAATAATGTTGTAGATAGGCTAGCTGCCATTAGTCGTAATGTTTCGATGGATACAAATCCATCTATTTTCTTGATGGCACCGCAAGCTGTAGCTAGTTTAGTTGATGCCGAGAAGGTTATTTGCTTGGATAAATCTTTGCAAAGGCAGGCGTGGCCTGGTGAGGAGATTGTTGTGCATGTTAATATGCATGTAGACCTGGGCGGTTAGCATTTTTGATGCTTGGTTTTGTCACGTCTGGTTGCTTTAGGTTTTATTCAGTGATTTTATGTTTGTTTTTTCTTTTTAGCTGAGGTACTCTCCTTTGACTTTTGTAAATATTATCATGAGTACTCTTTTTCCCATTTAAGATTGGGGGTTTGTAACGAGGCCTGTGGTAGTATCACATTTCTTATAAAAAAAGAATTAATTAGTTGGTTCATGTAACCAAAAAGAAAAAAAATAGTTAACAAACCTAACAAGTGGTCCCGGTGGAAAAGTGAATGATGTTTATCATAGGAGACTTGAGGTGTGTTTGCATTGTCAAGGGGTTAAGAACTTGTAATCACCTTTAGACTACTAAAAAAGTTAATGGTTTCAAAATCCAATAATATATATTAATTGGATTAGATTAACAATTTTAGAGTAAATAAACACATGTACAATAAAACCTCTATAAATTAATAATGCCAGGATCATGTAATTTTATTAATTTAAAGAGGTATTAATTAATCGATAAATTAATAATTTATTAATTTAAAGAGATTTTTTCTGATTCAACGATCCTACATTCTTCATGAATATAATTGTAACACCCTCGATCTGGATGTCACATTTGGGCCTCAAGCCCAACTAAAACCACAAAATTCTCAAAGTGGGTTTAGCCCAAACAAGTTATTTCTTAAAAGCATTAAATGTCAACAGTTGAAAATATAGATAAACCATTTAAATAGTTACAAAGAAGCTCCACTTTAATTTAAAACATTTAAATACTTGACTTGATTAATACAATTTTAAAAGTAAGGATTACAAACTCAATCACGTAAGGTCCTATAAATACATAGCCCAATAAACACAAGTACCATACTCTTGAGATCACCAAATCCTGAAACCTCATACTGATAGTGCTCCACGATCCCATAAACCAACGATCAACCTACGCACGGAAACAACGATTCCGAGTGCTGAGCTTACAAAGCTCAGTGGTACACATCTACTCTACTCTACTTCATGCTAATCATAAACATAAACATACAAGCTAGTACGAGCAATAAGGAGAGATAAATAAACATGTGGTGCTACCACTAGTCGCCTAAACACATACTTTCATCCAAGCAATCATCATACATAGCCCACAAGGCCCAACCATACTCAGAATCTCACTAGATCATCCCAGCGAGAACACTCAAGTAATACCACAACCTGGAGTGATGCCCGCGTCCACTAAGCATTGAGATCATACACTCCGAGTGAGGCACGCATCCACAAAGCATCGGGATCCTACACTCATGCTCGAAATCTCTCATCAAGCAGAAAAGAATCATACCATAGTATAGGAATGACGCCCAACTCTATTAAGCATCACGATCGTACACTATATGGGGTGCGCCCCATGACCACTAAGCATCAGGATCATACACCCATACTCGAAATCTCTTATCGAGCCTTCGAATGAGTCTCAGTCCCACTAAGCCTCAAATTCATACATATGAGAATATTTAACCAAGGTGTTGCAACACACTATTTCTTACACTGGGTATCTGAAACCCATCAATCAAGATGATTTAATCATCTAGGTTTCCATACCAACACATAACAAGGACACGTCTACCACACAGTACACAACATCACACGATCCACCAAGGATCCCTATGGTTGCTATTACCATCAAATTATCCAATTAAGTTTACCAACTTATTAATACATTATGGAATTATACATTAATCATCCTCATTAATTATCTTCATTAACTCATATTATCTCATTTATATCTCGCGTCAATTCTCATCTTTATTAGCATTATAGATTATTCTGTTCAGTGGGTACCAATACTCAAGCACGAAGATCGATGTAATACCCTGGGTACCAATACTCATACACATACTGGTACAGACATTACTTACTAGAAATCCTAGATTTCCTCAATTACCAGTACGGGTCAACCCGTACCGATACGGACCCTAATCGTGTACCGATATGGATAAAGCTCGTACTGATACCCTAAAGCTTATGAAAATTATTAGAGTTGGTTTGCTAACGTATTCTCCCAATTAATATTATTTACTAGCTTCATAATCATTTATTTGAATATTACCAATAATCAGTACTTTTATTATTATTTCTATCAAATTTCATCAACCTATTCGAATAAACATACAGGTCATCACAAATATTTTAATCAGACAAACAGTCATCAAATAATCGTATAGGCACCTCAAACGACCCTAAACAGTCACTAAAGCCTCGACAACTCTCATCATATTCATAGCATCACCATATATCTCATCGATATCAAATATCATACTATCGATACACAAACAGGCGTATTTATCAACAACCTATTTTGCAAACACTAGCATGCAAAATAATTACATTTATGATGCTCATGAAGCAATAGGAGTTTAAGGTGTACTAACCTTAAGTTGATGTCGCTAAAATCCTTATCCAATCTTCTTGAATATTCCACTTGATCTGATATTTGATCTCGAATAATCCCTGTATACTAATTAATACCATAAGCATCACTTAAACACATACTTTAATAAATTTGAAGGGTCAAACGCATAAAAATAGCTTCCCATGTTTGAATTTGGGAAAACGGACTCCACCATTAGATTTGGAATATCGAGAAACCCCAGGTAGGGTCCCCTAGAAAAATTCAATACTGGTTAATGGTCAACAGCGACGACGGTCAATGGCAGCAACGATCATCGGCAACTGGCAGTGCAGCGCGGCTCAACTCAATGCCCGACTTACTAAACTGGCACAGCCTACGGCTTGGTAGGCTGGCTTATCCGGCTGGCCCAACGGCTCAGCTTGAGCTGGTATAGCTACCCACGCGGTTGGACGTTGCCCAGACACAAGGGCGGCGCGTGCGATGACTTATGGTGGTTGGATGGTGGCAGTCGACGCCCAAATCGACTTTTCTCCGGTCTCTAATCACGTGGTAGCCTATGTTTCTCGATTTGAGCTCTCTAATCTCCTCAACTGGAAAACTTAAACTTTCTCTCACTCACCCCCTCCGACATGACTCTAATAATGATGTCATTGGTACTGGTGAACCCATCTCAACAAGATGAACACAATGGTGTTGGAGGTGTCAGTAATGGACAACTGGATCTCCATGGATCGGGGTTTAAAGTTTGAAGAGAAGAGAGAAAAGAAAGAAAAATGGGTGGTGGAAAAGGAGGAGAGAAGGGATTAAAAATATAATTTTTCTCCATCTCATTCCCTCTCTTTAATTCAAACTATCATCTTCTTCTTTTCTTTTCCAGAAGGCCCAAAGCCCGAGTCCTAGACCCGATTTACTAATCTGGGAATTGGGTCATTACAATAATACATGAACATCATTCATGAACTTGATACAATGATTAATGGCCTTGGTTACAGCAACAAAATGGATGTCAATAACCTATTGGATTACCCCAGCGCCAAAAACTTGATTCATGTCGAATAGTGATGCATTTTAGAGTAAGTATACTCCTCGTATCAAGTAATAAAGTGAGAGTAAAGTGCTGAACCCACGAGGATTGGATTGATAAATACGAAGTTATCATACTTAGGGATGTGTTTGCAAGTATTGGTGAATGTCAATTTAAGTAAAACTAATTTAACTAATCTAAAGATAGCGAAAATAAAGACAAACAGCTGTAGCGACTTAACAATTAATTATGAAGGTTGGGATTATTGCTAAGGATATATGATTGATTACCTATCTCAATGCTATAGCAATGGGCAATATATGTCTGCGTAAACCCTAAGGTTCTTCATCTACTCAACAGGATGTTCTAATGAACTTCTGACTCTATCGATGCCTAAAAGTTAATAACTTTGTAATTAAGGTGATACATGTTTGCGTTAACCCTAACTACTCTATTATTTATTTAAGAACTTCTTTTTATTCGTTAAAACCCTAAAGTTATGTCTAATCCAGATTAAGATTAAGTTGACACCTTAGCCTCGTGTTCATGTTTGTATAACTTAACTCTCTCGAATATTAAGCCACATATCAATAGTTAACATGCCTCTCTCGAATAGCTCTTACGATTAACTACGCATTAAGTACATGAATAGAATAGATGAAGATGAAAACAACTAAAGCATTGAAATATACTAATCAAAACATAAAATCCTAGGATGCAATAATCCCAACTAAAAAGTTTAGCTCATGTCTGAGCGTAAAGCAACCATAATTAAAAGTATATAGTATAACAGTTTATCAAGTAAGAAAAGAAATAAGTCGAGCGTCCTCGATAAAACTCCCTCCTTGTAGTCCAACTGTGTTGTAGGCCTCCTATCTATCAGCCTCTCTCAATGGCTTCATTCGATGATGATCGATCGATAGAGAGCACAATTCAGATGGCAGTTCTAGTCCGAGCTTGCGAAGAACCACCGGGGATAGAACTAAAGATGATACAATGCCTTTGCAACCAATTACGCAGAAGGAAGTGCTCATAGCGGCAACAACTCTTCACAATTTTTTGTTGCAATATGAGAATGCTACATCGAAACTTTTGGATGTAGTAAGGAAATTTAGAGATGAAATACAACTAGATTTAAATTTTAGGGTAAAGTTCATAAACGGTAACTAAACTTTCTTTAAAAAAACAAAACGGTAACTAAACTTTCAAATGTTACAAAATGACAATTAAACTTTGTGTTTGAAACAAAATGGTCACTAAAACGTTAAACCCCGTTAACCCTTAACAACAAGCTGACTATGTTTGCCACATCTCCACCCCTTTTTCCGCCTTATATTTAAATAATAATAATAAACCTCTTTTCCACATCATATTTAAAAAATAATAAAAATTCTCTTAGTTTCTATTTCAGCCTCTTAGCAGACATATCCATTGCTCCATTACCTATCTACATTACCCAATTAAGAT